>QRFJ01005136.1:32593-178061 GCA_006176705.1 Cocos nucifera | reverse complement strand
ATCCCTCGTCGGTAAGTTGGCCCCATCCGCTCCTAGTGAATGCCGTAATGCCGGACTGCCCGGCTTCCCTCCTTCCTCTCACTCTCTCGATCCTTCCATTCTCGCCTCCTCGATCTTCCCTCATGCGGCTAAGGTCGGATCCCCTTCCCTCCCAATGATGGGTGACTAGACCCCTCCCTCCTAATGCATGCAGTCAAGGTCGGATCCCTCGCCTTTCCTCTCGTTCTCCTCGTCCGATTGTTTCCTCGCGATGAGTTGTTGGCTTGTATGGCTTGGGTTGACTCCCCTTCTCCCTCCCTTCCCCTCTTCCCTCTATCTATCCAACATTGGCACGACGATCGATCGACGAGCGACCGAGACCCTTCCCTCTCATCATATCACTTCCCTTCAAGTTCTTTGTTTCTTTTGAGGTTTTGGTGGATTCCAAATTCGAGTCTGACCTTTCGAGATCCTTAGGATCTAGGTGTACTCAACTACTAATCCATCAGATATTTGGATTTGGATTCGGTATCAGTAATTAAAATTAGATCCGGATCTGAATATCCAAGTTCTGATTGAAAAACTATGATATATAGATAATTATAATATTTATAATAAATATTTATAATATTTATTATAAATACTATAAATTATATAAATATACATGATTAATAATAATATTATAAAACTAAAAAAAATATACCTGCAGCTATAGAGAGCAGATCGTACCGAAAGCTTCGAGGGTCATCGGCGATGATGCTAGAAGAGGACGACGGTACTAGAGGTAATCTATGAAACAAAAGCAAGATAGTGAGATTGAGAAGAAGAGGAAAGAGGAAAGAGAGAGTAGGGGCCGTGGCGGATGGGGGCCAGGGGGAGGGGGCATAGTGACGAGGAGGCCCACGAGGCATAGTGATGGAAGGGTCGACGATCGAGAGGGGGAGTGTGGGGTTTAAGAGGTGGCCGGTAGGGGGTGGCGGGAGGGGGCGACCAGGGATGGGGCTGGGGGTGGGGGGTGGCAGGGTGGCGGGGAGGGCCGCCGAGGATGGGGCGGAAAGGAGGGGCGGTTGGGAGGGTGGGGGGTGGTGGGGAGGTGGTCGAAGATCGGGGGCTGGAGGGTGGCAGGTGTGTGGGGGAAGGAGGGGCGGCCGGGGGAGGGTGGGGTTTAGGGGGTTGGGTGGGGGCTGGTGGAAGAGGATGATCGGGGTTTGGGAGAAAGGAGGAGTGGCTGGGGGAGGGTGGGGGGTGGGGGGCCGATGGGTGGTGGTGGGTAGGGGTGGCAGAGATGAGGGGCTGGGGGTGCAGGGTGGTGGGAGGGCGATCGGGGATGGAGGGGAGAAGGGGCAAGTCGGGAGGGTGGAGGGTGTGGGTGCCGGGTGGGGGTGCCGGGGGAGCACGTTGGGGATGGGGGGAAGGAGGGGCGGTTTGAAGAGGGTGTGGGGGTTGGGTGGGGGTGGCGGGTGGTAGGGAGGGGCGTCGGTGGTTGGGTACGGAGGGGGAGGGGGAGGGAGGGGCGATGCTAGCTAGGGGGAAGAAGCCTCACCGACGATGGAGAGGAGGGGGAGAGAACAGAGAGAGAGAATCAAGCACACACAGAAGGAAAGTAGAAATTTACCCCGTTTTTCAACCTGGTTAACCTTCAACAGGTATGATCGTTGCCATAAAACCTACAGTAGCGGTTTTCCAAAATTGCTACCATAGATCTACGACAGTGGTTCTATAACCGCTGCTATAGATCTATAGCAGCGATTTTTGATAACTACTGTTATAGATTAAAAATAATTTTTTTTAAATATTATATAATTTTAAAATTTAATGCTCATCTTCATCATTCATTATCTAAATTATTATCATTAGAGTATCGTCGCAAAAGGTCACCTTGATCCAATGGCCCTAGCTTCATCGATTAAAAAAAATTGCTTTTGAGGATCACGAACGATGATGTAATGATCTGATAGATGAAGACCTCTGATGGGTCCAAAAATCTGCAACAATAATCTTGATGATGTTTGTATTATATTATCAAAATTTTACTTCAATTGAATATCGTTATCATGGTCAATTTAGTACGAAATAATTTTGGCCTTTAAAATTAAAAATAGCGATAAGAGGATTAAATGCGTTACGATAATGAATAATTTTTTAGTTAAATGATTTTGTTATATTCTATATATTTTATATGATGATATATAGCAATTCAAATTCAATTTTGTAATAACTATCCATATTGCAAATATTACAAAAGCATGAGCTAACAACTAGTGAAGTTCAAAATGGTTATCAGGAGATGTATATTTTTTTAGATTATTCTTCCATCCACGAGTTGAATTTTATAATCATTTGACATCCGCAGACATAAAAAAATTGATTACAAATAGTAAGTCAAGATCATTTTATACAAAATTATCGTCATATTCGAGACATGGCCGATCGAATTGTCGGGGGTGATGACCTTGTTCGAGAAATCGTCTAATAGCCACGATCGAGGGAGATCGAGAGAGTGAGAGAGGGAGGGATGGGGTTCGGCCTTGTCGGTGAGGGAGATTGAGAGAGGGAGAGAGGAAGAAGGAAGATTGAGAGATAAAAAAGCTGGGAGGGAGGGGTTGGACCTCGCCACCATCACCGACGAGAGAGATCGAGAGAGGAAGAGATGGAACGATCGAGGGGAAGGCACACAGTCGAGCTGGCTCGGATACATAGCTGAGTTGGCTCGGGCCATGATCGAGCCAACTGGGGGAGGACCCAAGCCGAATGTCTCTGGCATGGAGCAGACTATCTCAGGCATGGAGCCAGCTCGACTTCTGAACGAATAGAATTTGATATATCTCTCTAAGATTCCAACTTTAAGCCTTAAGGTGCCACTATCATCTACTTTGTTCTTCTTTCAGGTTTTTGGATTAACACCAAGGTTCGCACAAGAGATCTAATCTACAACTGTTGCTCATCCTTAATTATTTATGAATGTAATTCATGTTATGAAATTTATTGCATAATATTTTCTAGATATTTATATCTTATTGCTTTTGTTTATTGCATTGCATAATGATAGACTCGTCAATTGATTAGTATACATATTAGAGACTATTTATTAATGCTATACTAATATTATTGTTCAACATGTTATATTGATTAATGTTCATTAACATTGCAGATCATGATGGCATCGAAATATCATCTAGCTTTTATCCCTACTCCGCGGTGGGTTATACGTAGTTCAGCATCCGAGGAGCAGTCGGAGCATACTCCATCCACCTCGGCATTGGTTGCTCAGGAACCTCCACCGTCGGCATCTACTACATCGATGACATCTACTCCACCGACGGCATCTACTCCATCGATAGCTAAGCCTCTACTATCACCCATATCTGAGACACATGCTACTATGTAGGCATCTAAGTGTACGTTTTTATTATATTAGCATAATTTTATTTTTTATATAGTATTTGTATACTTATATATTTACATAACATATTTGCATTACAAGTGCATCATCCAGCTAGATATTTCACGATCCCACACGTATGGCACACATGTGAAACCGCCAGCATCAGATGATGGTCTATTACGATGTGGAGGGGAGCCCGATAGGAGAGATCGCATGGGAGATGCATTCCTTTTTTGAAGTGCTTATGAGGTGGTTGGACATCATTCTCGTAGAGACCAGAGACTGGCGTTTGATGGATGCTACCATCAAAAATCAAATATGGAAGGAGATATGGGTAAGTACGCACATCTTAGTTATATTTATACATTTTATATATTTACACTATATATGTTTGATTAGAATAATTTTGTAACTAATTTTTGATAACTTTATATAGTGGAGGTACGATTTTCTTAATCATGAGAGGGCTCGAGATGCCCGACTGAGGAAGATCAGAGAGTTGTGCTGGGGTTATAAGGTCAAGCTCCATAGAGGATGGCTTGAGCACCGATGAGATACTCCGAAGGAGCTTATTCTCTAGATACAGGACTATCCTCCAAGTCAGTGGGAGAGGATGGTTAGACACTGAAGGAGCTAGGAGTTTGAGGTAAAATTTTTAATTTTTAAATTTTTTAATATGCTTAAAATTTTATTTAAATATTTATTATTTATTTAAATATTTGTTAGGCTATCTTCCATTAGAATTGGAAGAATCATGCAGCCCAGGAGTATACGCACACTCTAGACCGCGAGTCTATGACCAGTCATGTGCATAGAGAGCTAATTAATTTTAAATCTTACTAGATAAATTAAATTTATATTTTTTATCATCTTTCTAATAAATTTATTTTTTGTTATAGCTGATGAGGGATGGAGTGATGCCCAGTTGCAGCGAGATCTTCGATCCAGCCACACGAACAAGATGGGTAGGCCAATGAACGTCGCAATTGGGTATATCTTTATAAGTATTAAATATATTAATATATATGATTAGTATTATAGCATTTTTTATAAAATTTTATTTTAATTTATAATTATAAGATCAGTTAGATGCGCTCGTGAGTAAGGGCCCGGATACCTCTGGGCCCCATAACCATCTATCTCAAGTCTTGGACTGAGCACTCTAGGAGGATTCGATGCAGACCCGAACATACGTCGATGAGCTACTGGTCCGAGGTAAGCATCTCCTCATAGACTTCTGGTGTCGTTAGTCGAAAGAAGCTTGAGAAGGCATTGGCATGGGCAGATCATGCTGTGACACGGGAGATCGGGCTGAGGAGCATGTATCTCATCTGGAGGGCATTATGAGAGACATGATATCAATGCTCAGTGCATGTTTTGGAGTCACGGGCTTTGAGGATATGTTGGCTTGCATTCCAGCCCAACTCCAGCTCCAATTTTGGCTTCGGCTTCGACTCTCGGTGATGACAACGATGATGCAGATTTAGGAGACTTTTGATGTATTTTATTTTTTTAAAAAAATATTATAATAAATTTTATTTAGTAATAAAATTTTAGTATTTTAGAATAATTTTTATGTTTAGTATATTTTCTCATGTTATATATCTATATTTATCAGGTAAAATATATAAAAAATTAAAAATTTTAATTTTTTAATTATTCAAGATCTACGATAGTGGTTTTATAATCACTACCATATCCATGCCAACCACTGTCATAGATTTTTGGTGCAAACGGTGCCAACCGCTACATTAGACTTATAGCAGCGGTTAAAAAATTGCTACTATAGATAACCTATGGCAGCGGTTACATAACCGCTGCCATAGGTCGATCTATTGCAGCAGTTTATAAACCGCTGCAATAGGCTATCTATGGCAGGGATTTAAATAACCACTGCAACAACCATTGCCTTAGAGCTATGGTGATAGCTTCAGTAGCAGTGGTTAAATAACCACTGCCATATGTTATGGCAGTAATTTTTTAGGCTATGACAGCAGTTACGAACCACTATCATAGTCCTTTTTTGTAGTAGTGACTAACTTCATCAAATCAGATCATAAAGGATCTAATTAAAGCTGGCATTAGAAGCATCTAAATCAGTCATACTGATTTACTTAATTGACATGGGTGAGCCCACATCACCAAGTGATCTAATCAAAATCTAATTCACCAAGATAGCCAGGTAAGTAAGATCAGTGGAAGAGATATGCCATTAACTTATCAAAGATCGAAATCAGTGCGAGTAGCTTCCAATTAAAAACTACTAGTCTGGACTACCAAACTTATCTTAGACACCATCTGATTCATTAGTTTTAATTAGATCAACCTAGCAATTTTGGATTCGATTGCGTAGCCATGAATCAAGTCCATTTGGTCCTTATTAAAAGCATGAACTTGACCAACTACAACTATTGTAATGAAGTCTAAAGTATCCTTAACCTAATCTAACTCAACATTTGATTAGATTTGATCAATTACTCTAGTTTAGTCTATTCTTTAACTAACCTTAGGTCTAACCTAATTAATGGATCTAATTCATCTATCCCAATAATCCAATGTTATGATCGATGACTTAGGATCTTTAATTTACAATTCTAGAGCCTAATTCATCATACTTAATTCTTAATTAAGTTGTTGGACTGAGGGCTGGGGTTCGATATTTTAAAAATATTTTTTAAAATTTTGGAAGATTCTTTCACAATCTAGCACTATTCATCAAATGGATCGACTCACTTCAAAAATGAGTCGGCTCATTTCACTAATAATACTAGTTGTAGATTTTAATCTATGACTATGTACAATTCATAAAAAATTATGAATTATTTTAGATATAATCTAAATATTTATTCATGATTAAAATTAGATTAAAATTATCATAAAAATTATTAGATCAAATCTAAAATTTTATGATCAATTTTTTTAGATCCGTAAAGTACCAGGATAATCTTTTCACTGTAGGGGATAAATCCTACAGTAGGACAACCTACAGTCTATGCGATTATGATTTTTAATTTAAGATTTAAATATTAGATTATAAACTAGATCTAATCTAAAAATATAATCTAAATATATATAAATCATATAATAAAATAACCTACTTTTATACCAATTGAAGGAAATCGATCTAGGGTTCTAGGGTTAGCTTTTGAAACATTTTCAAAATCACAACGAGAAAGATGAATTAATCACATAAATTTATGAATAAAATAATATAAAATTTTAGATCTAGGATCTTATTACATGATTAAAGCATCATATTAAATCAAAAATTAAAATTTTAAAAGAAAAAATATTGATCACATCAACATAGATCTATACTAGATCTAATCTAGATATGCAATAGAGAGATTAAATCATCCTTATCTTTGCAACTCGAGTTTCTTAACTCGCTCATCCAAGTCTAAAATTATTGCTCCAAGCCACACACACATCCGACCTTTACAGGTTGTCTACATGAGCCCTCGATCGTAGATTAGAAGTTCGATGCCGAAAATCAGCATAGTATGCTAGTACTATACTGATCCTTCTTCGATGGTTGATCGGATCTTCTTTCTTCAAAACATAGACTCCTCAATAAGTAGAAGGAAGAAGGAAGACTTTGTAAATCAGAGACACTCTTAAAACTCACAAAAAAATTGGAGGAAAAATCTAGAAGAAAATCCTAGTAGAAGACCCTCTTCTTCTTCTTTGTTCTCTCACCAAGACACCTTGATTGGTGTCTTTACAAACCTCATGTCCTAGGCCTTTCTCTCTTATGTTTTCCCATGCCCCAATAGTTCTCTCAAGTCTCTAGAATCTCAAAAAAAATTAGGACAAAAATCTCCTTTTATATAGAGATATAGAACAATCCTTGTCTAGGTCAAATACCTAGTCAAGTGATGATATCCAAATTGCGCTAGACTTGGGGTGCCCAACTCTTGGGTGCCCCCTTCTTTTTTTTCTTCATGGACTATCTGAGAATGTTGAACAAATCCTCCCCTAAAAGCCATGAAAATTCTTAGAAAATAAGGAAGGGTTTGGCGGCAAGCATGGGTAGGAGTTTTGATTATATCAAACTCTATCAAATAGAGTTTGAACTCAAACCTTCTAACCATATTTGACTCAGTCCACAACTAAATACCATATTTGAGAGAAAGAGAGCAAGGGGGTGCATGTGAAGATCCTGGAGAAAAGAGTTTTGTCACACAAAACTCTACAGAATTGTGCGCGGGGGGGGGGGGGGGGGGTGCATCCTAGTCACATTAGGACTCCTATTTTAACTTGGTCCAAATTGATCCTTGGACCAAATTAAATCAGAATTTAATTAACCCAATTAGAATAGATCATACTCCAACTAATAACCTAATTAAATTAGATTAAATCAGATTTAATTCTGATTTAATTTTCTAATCAAATTAAAAATTGGATTGATACAAGTCCTAATTGAACTAGGACTCATTCTTCCTTGCAATTGGCTCATCCAATAAATCAATTGGACTTGATCCAATTAAGCCCAAACCAAATCTAATTAAATAATATTTAATTAAACTTAATCTCAGTCCTTTGGTTTAATCAAATTAATATAATTAGCAATCCAATTGCTAATCGATCCTCCTGCAACACTTGCATTAGGTCAAACATCAATCATATTGATTGTTTGACTTAACAATAATTCTTAATCATCGATCAACCATCCGATCAGATCGAGAACTCTTACGTATATGACCCCATAAGTTTGAACCTAAGCTAGTAGCATAAAAATAAATTTTTTTACCAATCAGAGTGACCATCTAGTAATGGTACCCGATGGTCGGATAAGTCGAATATGTAGAACAATATCCTTCAAACCCATGTGGATATAGTTTTCATATAATTCATTTTCTTGACCAAAATGCTCATAGGATACCTCAAAGTTTAACAATCAATCCTAATTAGGTCACCCATATTATATTTCAAAATACTAAATCCATCTTATGGATTACCCTAGCCAAGATTTTTGCTATATTGGAATATAGTGATGCATTCTTCTCAAACTCTTGGAGTGGTCAATCCCATCTTGATCACTCACTGACTTTGCATGTACTTGATTATGCCCAAAAACTTTTCGTTACTAAATTAGAAATTTAGTTAATCTAATACCAAAGCACAGTGAGTTGCTTGCAAGCCACTGTAGTGATCTCAGGTCTAAGGGATATTTATAACTATATCCCATTAATGCAATTCTCGATAGTAGAATGCTCTAAAATTGATCTTGTCTAGTGACAATATATTCATACATCTCACTTGTATATCATACTAGTGTCTCCACACTTCTTGATTAAGAGGATAACCAACCTATATGGCATACAACAATCTATGCTTGATAAACACTATCGTCCTAATTAATAACATATCATTTGATCGTAAACTTTTTAAGGACTAATCGATAAATTCTCTCTTTATCGAAACTAAATAGTCCTAAAAACTTCATCACAATAATGGAGTTCATTAGAAGTATTGGTACATCACCATGGCATCACCTAGCTCTGATACCATGTTGTGGAAGTCCCTAATCTTTAGCATGGACCAAAAAGAGTTTTGGCATTCTCTAAGGACAACAAACCATCGATCTACCAATCAAGATCTGTGATGGAACGCTTTCCTCCTTGGGCTTGAGGAAGGCGCCCCTTCAGGCGGCAACTTTAGAGAAAAGAGAGATTGAGGAAGAAAAGATGTGTATTGCTTGCACCCATAAAATCCTAATACAATCTATATGTATTTATACATAGCCATTAGACTAGATCACAAACTCTCCTAGCTAATCCAATACATGAAAGCACTCACCGAGCTCATGTACACCCATGTCTCCCATGCTCTCATCTTCTGATCTAAATCTGATCCATACATGAGTTAGCCTCCTTAAGACCTTATTGGTCCAGGCCTTAAATTCCAAATAGAAAATCCCGTCTAGTTTTGTTCACCATCATCGAGCTGGCTTTGTCAGAAGCCAAGCTAGCTCGACTACATCTCATCTAAATCTTATCTTCTATCTACTTGAGACAACTAGCTTGACTGCATCTCGAGCCACCTCAACTGCATATCCAAGCCAGCCCACCTGTGTGTTAGCTCCTTATCTTGACTGATTCTTTTTCTTGACTTTGGTCTTTTGCTTCATCTTATGTCCCAAATCTTTGAAGCACCTACCGAGTACCTCAAGGTCCTCACACCTGAACCTCGAGTCCATGCAGGGCTACACGTCGCCTTCACCAAGAACAACTCCCATCCTAGCCTTAGGACTCACACCCATCCTAGTCACTCGGAGCCAGCACCCTGGCTCCTCCTGTGGCCTTCTAAGGCTTGAAAATACCATATCAAATCCTACAATCTCCACCTTAGTATGCCCAAGTCTTGGCACACTTGATAATGTTCTCCTGTATGAACCCACTATCGATGCATGCCTTGATAGCTACTTATGCATATCTTGCCACTGCCATCTTTCTTCAGCTATTGAGCTTCCTTTGAGGCCTTTGGGATGACTGCCTTCACTACTGAAGACCTTGGCTTGCTTCCCTATGCACCACCCTTGGAGTTGTAAGCATTCTTCTGCTTGGCAGCAACATTAACTGTCCTGGACTTTTCTAGAGAATTTGCAGCAATCCTATGTTGATGCCTGCTGCATACCCTGACATGGTCTCCTAAGAACTTCGCCTATCCTCCTACATGTGCTTCTCCATCTAAAACTATGCATCTCTAGCGTTGGTGCTAGGATATTGGTCTTCCTGCACTCCTCCACTCTAAACTGGTGTCACATCTCTCTTCATCTATGAAGCCACCTCTGCCTGATGCTCCACTTGAAACCAAAGTCTTCTTGATGCTACAGAAGCCGACTCTATAACTGAGTCCTCCAAGGCCAACCATCCAATGCTATACTGCTAGGCCTACCGCTGCTCCTCGACCATAGTCACTACTTCTTCAGACCCTTCGCACCCTACAGACCCCTCCGAAGCCATCTTGGATACCTCCGCAATCTGCAAGCACCTCCAAAAAATATAGGAGCTTATCCAACTCCTCTGAATCCAATGACTGAATCCTAAGAAATTCCATCCTAGTACTTCTTCTCTTCTACCCCTACACCAGCAATCGCTTCAATTGCACTCGGAGGAACTACAGTTCAAATTCTGTCTTAAGCTCAAATCCACTTATCTCATCCCGAGGTTCTTGAGACTCCTTGGCTCTTCCTGAAACCTAGTCCTGGTCTCTCTAAGATGCCTCCTAACACTCTCTACTGAGATACCTCTCTCGACTGCTGCACCATCAAATCTCTCTCAATCCTGTGTCTCCAAGAAAGTACTACCATAGCACTCCAGTGCTCCCTACCTCATCTTGACACCGCCTTCTCATAGGTATCCGGATCCTCTCTTATTGTACACAAACCATCCTCTACCTAAACCATGACTCTTCCTGATGCTCCTACAGAAGAAACCTGATGCAAGATCAGCCATCCAGTCCTGACCTACTGGATCTCCATGGATCATCCATCTCCATCACCTCCAAAGTTTCGCAAATTCATGCTCTAGTCGAATCGCTGAATGCATCTTCGACTACTTCTCCCATTTTTCTGTAATCAAAGGACGTATGGTCGCTTTTTCAGCTTTCCTTTGATCATTAGCTCTTAGGAAACCTCTCTTCATCTGTCAAACAGCCACACACTGCCCATCTTCCTATAGAACCTTATCATCCATCATACATCCCGATCTCTCCAATCAAGATCGACCAAAAAATCATACACCCAAACCTTCCACCCTAGAAAAAATCCTTCCCATGAATCCTCTTAACCTCCATCTTTAACCCGCTACTTTCGGTTGGCCAAACCACAGCAATAACAAAGGTAAATCTGAGACATACTGTGGAATACTTATGCAGATTTCTGATTTCTTCCTGTATGAATTCTTCTTCGCTTTCACGCACCATCAGGCTCTGATACCAAATATTGGCACATCACCATGGCATCACCTAGCTCTAATATCATATTGTAGAAGCTCCTAATTTTTAGCATGAATCTAAGGAGACCTTTGACATTCTCTAAGGATAACAAACCACCGATCTACTAATCTAGATCTATGATGGGGCGCCTCCCTCAACAAACCACCGATCTACTAATCTAGATCTGTGATGGGGCACCTCCCTCCTTAGGCTTAAGGGAGGCATCCCCCTTGGGGCAAAAACTCTAGAGAGAAGAAAGAAAAAAGATTAAGAAAAAAAAGATCTGTATTGCTTGCACCGATAAAATCCTAATACAACCTATGTATTTATACATAATCATTAGGCCATACCAAAAACTCTCTTAGCTAATCCAATACATTAAGGTACTCACAGAGCTCATGTACATCCATGTCTCCCATGCTCTCATCTCCTAAATCTAAACCCGACCCATACAAGAGTTAGCTCCCTTAAGACCTTATTGGTCTAAGCCTTAAGACCCCAAACAAAAAATTTCATCCAATTCTATTTGCCACCATCGAGCCGACTCTGTCAGAAGCTAGCTGGCTTAGCTGCATCTTGCTCGAATCCTATCTTCTATCTGCTCGAGATAGCTGACTCGACTGTGCTTCAAGCTAGCTCGATCTTGGCCCAATCTGGCTTGACTGCATATCCAAGCCAGTCTGCCTATGTGTCAGCCCTTTATCTTGGTTGATTCATTTTCTTGGCTTTGGTCCTTTGCTCCATCTTGTGTCCTAGATCTCCGAAGCACCTACCAAGCTCCTCAAGGTCCTCACACCTGAACCTCAAGTCCGTGTAGGGCTACACGCCGCCTTCACTTAGGATAACTTCTATCCTAACCTCACGACTCACATCCATCCTAGTCTCTCGGAGCCAACACCCTGGCTCCTCCTGTGGCCTCCCAAGACTTGGGAGCACTACATGAAATTCTACAAGAAGATGTAGACTTTGTGATGAAAATATCAAAATATTTATTTTATTTATTAATAAATTAATTATAATTATAAGATAGCATGATCGTTAATAAGCTGACGAATGGCTTTGGAACATATTTTTCAACAAAAAGCCCCTACATGAATTTCTTTGTGCTACTGAACAATGTTCAACTTTTGATATTTATTATCAAAGTTGGGCCCCATAAGTATGTTACTATTTAACAGTGCATGGAGCAACTAAAGTTTGGCCTTAACTATATAAACAAGAATAAAAAATCTAATTAATAAATGATTTATTATATCTTAAGATTTGGACTTTAATCAAAAGGTTCTCTCATTATCTTATACGAATTGATAGTCTCTACCATTAATTTGAGAAATTATCCTAATTTCTTAGTGGGTGCTAGAATCTACACAGACTATATACGGGTCTGAGCAAAACTCTAGCTAATCCATGCGCATTTATGGATAGGTTCTTAATGAATTATTTTTTAAATAATTTTTAGTATTAGATTTAGCCCCAGGTATCTTTTCAGTAGGCTAGGGCCTCCACTAAAAGTTTCAGTTAGGTCCAATCATTAACATGATTGAGTTCGGTGCATCAAACGAATGATGATCAGATCGAAGAAAAGCTCTAGCTAACCTAATCGCCATTCAGAGAGTGTGACCTAATTATCATATGATAAATAATAATTCTAATATCCCAATGAACACCAAGCATAAGGTGCCTCCAATGTCCATCTAGACTATTGGACTTATTACCATTCATCTTAATAGGAGGCTATGATCTAGTTTCACCATAACTATTTTATTTTAAGAGCCTAATAATTTTAGAGAATTTGGTTAATTTGATTTAAAAGAAGGGAGTCAGATGAACCAGCTAATCATGATCCTTCCACTGACTTCACCAAGTTAGATTTAGGAAAACCATAGATTGATTAGTCTAGGAGCACCTAAATTAGTCACACTAATTTACCTAGCTAACATGGATCTGCTTGAATTATTAAGTGATCTGATCAAAATATAACTTCACCAAGAAGGTCAGGTAAGTAAGATCGATGGAAGGAATATGCTATTAACTCATCAAAGATCGAATTAGCGCAAGTAGCTCTCAATTAAAGACTACCGATCAAAGCTGTCAGACTTACCTTAGACACCAACTGGTTAATTAGTTTCGATTGGATCCACCTAATAGTTTAAGCTAGACTGCTTAGCCAAGAATCAAGTCTATTTGGTTCTCGTTAAATACATGGACTTGACCAACTATAACTATTCTAATTGATCTATAGAGACCTTGACCTAATCTAAAATAACTATTGATTAGATTTAGTCAATTCTCTAATTAAGTTTATTTTTTAATCTAATCTTAGGTCTAACCCAATTAATAAACTTAATTTACTCTAATTCATTAATCCAACTTTTATAATTTGTGTCTTAGGATCTTTAATTCACAATCGTAGATCCTACACAAATAATTCTTAATTCTTAATTAAGTTTTAGATTGAGGATTAAAATTTGGCATTTTAAAAATAATTTTTATATTTATAAAATATTTTACAATATGATTCTACCAACTAGTTGCATGTTTGATTCATAATCAATATGCAAATAATATAAATATGAATCTACTTTAGATCTAATTTAAACATATTTATGATTATGAACATCAAATTAAAACTATTTTAATTCTAAACAATCATAAATCACCTTAGATCAAATCTAACATATTTATGATTATAAAAACTAGATTGAGATACTTTCAATTAAATTATAAAATTTTTTAGATCTAATCTAAAATTTTATAATTAGATTTTAGATCAGCATGTACCATGATAATCTTTACACTATAAAAGATAAATCTTACAGCATGACAACCTTATAAAATCAATCCATGCAATCTAAAATTTAATTTTAAATTTAATTATTAAATTATAATTTAGATCTAATCTAAATAATAAATCTGAAACATGCAAGAAAATTAGATCAAAAGGATCTAGGCTCTAATACCAATTGCAAGAAAAATCTAGGATTTCTAGCATATATTTTAAAATATTTTCAAAATTTAAATAGCAAAAGTAGAAGATTAATGTAATTAATCTATAATATGCAAATAAATTCTAGATATAGAATCTAATGATATGATTTATATATATAAATATAAATCTAAAAATTAAATAAAAGTAAAAATAATGATGTTGATCATATCAGCATCGAATAAAAAATTAGATCTGATCTAGTCTAGAATTGATATCAAATCTCAATACCTTATTCATTGATTTTGATCTCCACTTGCTAATCTGAGACTAAGGTAATCGCTTTGAGTCACACATGCATCTGATCTCTATGAAAAATTTATTTAAAGGCCCGATCACGATTCGAAGTCTAGTAATATAGAAATCAGCATAGTGTGCTAGCACTGCGCTGATCCTTCTTTGACGGTTGATGCCGAATCTCCTTCTTCAAATGACTTGAACTCCTCTAGGATCAAAGAAGGAGAAAGGAGGATTTAGAAAAACCTATTTTCTATATTTTTCTCTCAGAAAATTGATGGAAGAAGATCTAAAACACAAACATTAGAGAAGATCCTTCTTCTCTAGGCCTTTCCTCTCACTTAGGCACAATGATTTGTGCCTTTACAAAAGCTCACACCCAAAGCTCTGATGTGCCCAAGTCTCCCATGCCTAAGCCCTCTCTCTTAGGTATAAAACATTTGAAAAAATTATGGCCTAACTTTCTTTATATAGAGAGTTAGAGAAGAGTCCTTATTTAAGTCAAACATCTAGATAGGGAGTCCAAAAGAGAGTAGGATTGGGATGCCCAACTCTTGTGGGCCTCCATAATATTTTCGGGCATGGAGATCCACATTTTGGCGCACAATAAGTCTCTTAATTCTTATGAAAATTTCAAACAAAAATAAGAAGTGATGGTGCCTTAAATAGATAGAGTTTTGGATTTGTAAAACTCTATCAAATAGAGTTTAAGATCATGACTACTTCTCAGTTTTGATCAAACCAAAACCACAAACCATCCAAGAGGTTTATGGGTGTAAGGATTGGCATGGACCTCTCTAGAAATCAGATTTCACACACCATAGCCAAAGGTGGGGCATGAAGAAAGAGAAAATGGCGCAAGGGAGGAGTCCTAGTCTAGCTAGGACTTCTTGCTTTGACTAGTTAAACTAATTCTTTAGCCCAATCAAAATAGATCTTGATGCAACCTAATTAATGATGTTCCTAATCTAATTAGAAGTCCAATTAAATCAAATTAAATTTAATTTAATTCTAATTTTAATTTTTAATTAAATTAGAAATTAGGTGCACTCAAGTCCTAATTCAATTGAGAATTATCCTTTCTTACAATTGCCTTATCCCATAAACCAATTGGACTGGATCCAATCAAGCCCAAACCAAATCTAATTGAATCTTATTCAATTAGACTTGATCTCAATTCTTTATCTCAATCAGATTGAGTCAATTAGCAATTTGATTGCTAATTGATCCTTTTGCAACACTTGCACTAGGTTAAACATCAATCATATTGAATGTTTAACTCTAAAATGATTTTTAATCATTGATCAACCATCCGATTAGATCAAGACCTCTAATGTGTAAATCCCATAAATTTGAACCTAAGTCGACAGCATAGAAATAAATTTCTGTACCAATTGAAGTGACCATCTAGCAATGGTAGCTGATGGCTAGATAGGTCAAATGTATAAAGCAACACTCTTAGAACCCATGTGGATATTTCTATATAATTCATCTTCTTGACCAAAATGCTCATGGACAACTTAAGGTTTAACTATCAACCTTGATTAGATCATCTATATTGTATTTTAAAATACCAAATCGATCATATGGATTATCCTAACTAAAGTTTTGCTAAATTTAAATACAATGATGTATTATCTCCAAACTTTTAGAGTGGTCAATCCCATCTTAATCACTCACCAATTTTACAAGTACTTGACTGTGCCCAAAAATCTTCTATTACTGAATTAGAAATTCAGGTAGTCTGGCATCAAAGCATAGTGAGTTGCTTGCAAGCCACCATAGTGATCTCAGATCTAAGGGACACTGATATCCATATTTTATTAGAGCAATTTTCGACAGCAGAATGCTCTAAAGTTATCAAGTTCACCGATGATATATCCTTACATCTCATTTGTACACTATACCAGTGTCTCCATATTCTTTAGTTAAAAGGATAACCAATCCATTTGACATACAATGATCTACACTCGATAAATATTATCATCCTAATTAATAAAATATCATTTGGTTGCGAACAGTTTTAAGGATTAATCGATAAATCCTCTCTTTATCGAATCTAAATAGTTCTAAGAATTTTATCACAACACAGAAGTTCATTAGAAGATATAAATTTATGATGAAAAATGTTAAAATAAATATTTTATTTATTAATAAATTATTTACATTTATAAGATTAGCATAATCGTCAATAGACTGACGATTAACTTTGAAATATATTTTTTAATAGATATATACCGGACGAATGGTGAGAGACTAAAAGAAATTTGAAACACTCGCACCTCCCCCTAATAATACGTAGGATAGAATGCTTAAAATGATACAAGCATGGAAGAATAGGAGAACGCATTGGATGAAAGAAAGTAGGATGGCCTCCTCATTCCACCCTCCTCGTAGCGTAGTATAGCTCTACTAGAACCTGCTGTCACTCTAAGAGTTTTGTGAGTGAAACATGACCCGCTGATCATGTTGACCTATGGCCAAGGAGGAGGAAGAGGAGCTCTTTGTAGACCATCTTATTATTTGAAATGAACATGGTAGATCCATCTTTGAAGCTTAATGATAATTTATGATGGCGGATTTCTAGAGCAATGGTTTCTAAAGCGAGAAGCTCTAGAGATCCTAGGGAAAGAAATTGCCTCAACTATATTCAAACACCATCACCACCTTGGATAGCACCATTAGGAGGCCTTCGGAGATGGCACGGCACCGCCCCACCCTAGGTTTGCATCGGAGACAAGGCTTGGCACGGCAAGGGATGGTGTGGCATGGCATGACACCCAGTAGCGTCCAGCACAAATGCCGTTCCATTAGGACAAAATCTCTCAACGGCATCTGAAGGAACCCCTTCAAATGAAGCAGGACTCGTGGACCCACCTCCATAGAGACTGGCAGCCTATCGTGAGCATCATGGAGACATGCACCCATCAACTACAACAAGTCATTCTGACCCTATCTTCGGCATGCTAGACCGACCCCCTCAACGATGGCTTTCCCCGCTCTCTCGAGACTCTGGTCGCTGCTTCAAGAGTTACACTAAAGGCAAGTTAAGCTACCCCAGGCATTGGACAAGCACCAAACAGTCCGTATTATGCAGTTGGCTGCGACGATGATCGGTCATCCATGACGGCAATGAAGGATAGATTTGCAACCATTGTCGCTCCTGAATCCCTCCCGTACTACACGCTCATCATCCTATGGATATAGGTGAACTTTGAGAACTTATGCGGATGCGCTAAGACTCAGTATGGGGGACCAGATGGTAGCTCTGCTATGGCTGCAAAAATCTCTCCACCGACCATCGAACGTTTCCCGTCAGTCTATGCCGTTCCCTGTAGGATCATGCTTCAGGTGTGGTGATAAAGACAAAAAAAAGGAGTGCCTAAACCCTATAAAATGCTTCTATTGTAAATAATTTGGGCACTGAGCTTGATCGTGCAAAGCTCACTCTTCAACCTGTCCATCCGTGCAAACTTCGTTCATGCAGAGCTCTACAACCCGCAACAATGGAAAGGAGGAGCCGGACCCAAATTCAATGCATAGTTAGCGAACCCAACCTGAAACCTCAATGAGAGGAAGATTCAAACAGTGATGGGGATGATTGGGATTATTGGTTTGGATCTGGAGGTGGATTGCACACGCTGAAAAATAGAAAGTGACCAACACTTGAACTAGAAGATGCAAACACTAGGAGACAAGCTTCCAGAATTCATTCAACAGGGAGCCAGGAGCTCACTTTGGAGCTTTGTCAGTGTCCATTCAGTTACCAAGCCATAGTACCTACTATCAAGGGGGGCCATTCAAACCCACAGAAGTTTGACTTCACAAACAGACTGCTAGATTTCCTGCAGATCTTCTTTGGAAGACCGGACCCCTGAATTACACTGGTTATCAGCCTGTATTCCCTAGTTGGACAGCTAAGAGGGCCTATCCAAGCGTAAACGTCATCACCCTTTTCCTGGCCCAATGGCTATTTGTTGTATGCTAGCTTTAGATCCCAAAGCCTAGTCCATTGACAACCTAGTGGGTCTAGAAACTCAAATTTGCAAACCCTATTATGAACTGACCCAACCAACTGCAGTAGACTTGATAATTTATGCAAAGCATATTTTTTAAAGGATTCATTCTGCACTCTTCTTCTCCTCTCCAAAAGGACAGAGAAAAGAATGCAACTCAACCCGAGCAAGCAACTGAAGTCTGGGATGAATACAAAAGTAAAGAACAGGTGACAGAACCTTCATCCTGCAAGCATAGTGCAAGGCTCCGAACTAAGAAAATCAAATTGCTGGGTCTAGTGGAAGATACGCTCACGATGGTGGATATTCTATTTATAAACTCACTGACGCCAACTCAGATCAAGGACATGGGGAAGCAATGTGGCCTACCCACTGAAACCGAAGATCAACCTAGTTCGATAGAGAAGTTGAAGGCAATGGAAGCACAGTGGTGTGGAGGGATCGTTAAATAGGTTTCTGATGAAGCTGTAAAGGGGTAAGCTCCGACCCCAAATCTCAGCTAGCAAACCGAGGGAAGTCTGGAATGATGTTTTTGTCGATCTCTTTTGAAGCTTTGTTTTGGTGTACCTTGTGGTTTTGGGATTTTGGATTATAGGCTTTTTGGATTATGGAACAAAAAGTACCATGGATGTAAAACCCAAAACAATGAAATTCTGGATATTCTACTCATCTCCATGCCCTTGCTCAAGAAACTCTAAGAGTCCCCCCATAACTAATGATCCTTAGCTGGAACACGAGGAACTGGTAAACCCAGAAAAAAAAGGAGCTATAAGAGACAATTAGAAGATCTAAATGTTCTATAATTTGACTTTAGGAGACAAAACAGACTGGTATGAATCAGAAATTACAAATCTCTATCTGTGGTCTTAACTTCGAAGGGTGGATCTCAAAAGCTGCCTTAGGGTCAGTGGGCAGGCTACTATCCTATTGGAATCTGAATGAGTTTGATGGAAACATGATTGCACTGGGTAGCTATTCAATAACCGTTAAGCTCAGCTGCAAAGCCTCTGGTTTCTCATGGATGCTCTCCAATATTTATGGACCACACAATCAGTAGGAAAGTAGGGCACTATTTGATGAACATAGCCTCACGAGAGATGCTAACAAACACCCTTGTCCTGATAGGAGACTTCAATGCAACAAGACTCACATCGGACCGCAAGAGTGTAACCAACTCTCAAAGATCTTCAGGGCTTTTCAACAGATTCATTAATTCATAGGCATTGATAGAAATTGGGCTTTCTAATAGATTCTTCACACTGTCCAATCTCAGAGAGGAACCTTTGCTAGCTAAGTTGGGCCGCTGCTTTGTCTCCATTGATTGGTTAAGTGAATTCCCATTGAATTCACTTGTTACACTGGTTAGATCCAGTTCAGATCATATCCCTCTATTATTGCAACCTATTGCCTGCATACAAGGTAAGCCTCATACCAATAAACCATTTCGCTTCGAAAAGTCTGGCTAACCATTACAGGAATTGATGATGTAATTCGAAGTTGGTGGGAGGTAGCTCCATGCTCCTTTGATGCAACAAAAACTATAGCTAGGAAACTTCCTTCGATCTGTGCTAAGCTCAGAACTTGAAATCGTGTAAAGTGGGCAATATCATCACCAGGAAGAATGAATTATTAAAGAAAAATGCCTTCTTAGATGCTGAAGAGAAAATCAGAAAGCTGCATGCCTCCGAGCTTGAGGATAGAGTTGCATCCAAAATAGAATTGGATCAAATTTTAACGTAAGAAGAACACTTGTGGAAGCAGTGTTCGCATATTCAGTGGCTAGATAATGGTGATCGCAATACCAAATTTTTTTGATTTCATTTATGGGTTAGTAATAGGAGGAAAAACTACATTTCTGAGCTTCAGCATAATGAAGAGATCTTGATAGACCAGCAGAAAATTCACGAATGTTTCAAAGAATACTTCAAAAGGCTAATTGACAGTTCAGAAAATCCTTGCATAAAAGCACATTGGAACTCATTATTTCCGAAAGGGCCTCTGCAAATGCAAGATCTAGAAGTCCCTTTCATAGAGGAGGAAATAAAAAATGTTGTCTTCCAAATGGCATCACAAAAATCACCTGGCCTGGATGGGTTTTCTTTTGCCTTCTACAAGCACTACTAGGACGTCATTAAGAGAGATTTGGTGGGATCTTCCAAAGCTTTTATGATCACCATGCTGACCTGGATAGGATCAACTACTCTTACATAACCCTTGTCCCGAAAAAGGAGATGAAATGCGCAATGAAGGATTACAGACCTATCAGCCTCATGAACAACATCGTAAAGATCATTTCGAAGTTACTCTCATAGAGACTAGCCAGAAAAATGGATGAGGTAATTTTGCACACCCAGTCTGCATTCATAAAAGGAAGAAACATTATAGATAATTTTATAGCAGCTAGTGAAATCATCTCGTAGACAACATTGCATGATCTTTCCTCCTTGATCTCCTTAGAGCAAGAAGCCTCAATGATAGGTGGTGTAGATGGATTCCAGACATTGTTTCATCGACCAAATCATCCATTTTACTAAATGGTCTTGTGGGAAAATCATTCAGGCACCATAGAGGACTTCATCAAGGAGATCCCTTTCACCACATCGTTTTATCCTTGTAGTGGATGTTATGGACCAAATTCTCAAAGTGGCAGTAGCTAATCACCTAATCAAAGGCATTGGGTCGAAAGAGGTTATTGGAATATTTCAAAGTTTACAATTTGTAGATGATACACTCATATTTTGTGGTGCCCATAGAACTCATATCATCTCACTAAAGTTCATTCTCTACTCTTTTGAACTCCTATCAGGTCTGAAAATTAATTTTGATAAATCCACAGTCTTGGTCTCGATGTCCAGCAAGCTCACAAAGATAGAATAGCAAATACTTACTAGGGTAGATCTCTCACTTGCAGAATATGGATCATCCATCCAAGATTACAACAACGATGGAAAGAGGATGTTGATACCACACGAGAAAAAGAAGAAGAAAGAACCATAAATAAACATATTACAAAGTACGTGGATTGGCCTTAAGCCTACCTTCATAGGGCATGCAAAATTCACTATGAGAGAAATAAAATCAAATAAATATAAGAGAAACTTATCACTCAACCTTTGTACAAGTGTGTATCAATAAGAAGCTCCAAAATACTTATAAAAGCTCTTTAAAATCTCTCAAGAAGCCTCTCAGTACCATCAAGATGTCACTAGCTCTCCGATAAAATAAATAGCTCGTTAATCAAAGTTATATAAATTCTAGAAAACTCAAAATAGTATTTCAGTACAAAATTCAGTCCAAATCAAATTTGAAAACCCTTTCTGGCCATTCGATCATGACTAACTTGAACCATAGCCGTTCGATCGTGCAAAATAGTCTTTAGATCAAGCCGAATACTTTCTAGACCATTCGATCATGACTGAAAGCCCTCCTAGCCGTCGGATCGGGCATCTGGTTCATAAAAAATCATATGAGCCATGAGAAATGGGCAGGAAATGCTCGATTGATCAATTGAACCACATGAAACAAGGTAGGAAATGCCCCCTAGTCCATGCTGTCTGTGTAGACTGTGGAAAGTGGGCTCACTGATTGCAGGCCTGTGTGGACCGCACATGGTTGGCTCGCACGCCTGAATGCATCGCACTGGGCCATGCCCTGGAGGCTGGCCTATGCCACACGTTAGGCCCTGGTAGCCCATTAGGCCTATGCTGGCCCATGGGCCCCTCTGGTGGCCCGTGGGCCATGTGGTGCTTATCGTTACAGCAATAAATAAAAATTAAACCTAACTTACTATGGATTAGAACAGTGGTGAGTCGGATATCAATTTTCTTGGAGATCTAAGGTAGTTAATTAGAAAAAAATTATTTGATTGGTTATTAAATTCTTAAAGCAGTAGAAATTTAAAAAGCAATAGAAAAAGAAAACTTGATTTTTAATAAAGTAATCAAACAGAGAAAATTATCTTAGGTTTTAGTTCCATCTTTAGTATTCAAGTTTATAATTGATCATGCAATCTTTTTATTATCAACATGCAATTTTATATTTATTTCTTCGACCTAGTTCCAATATAATCTATTCTACCAAGCATAGACCATATCTAACATGATCATGACCCATCTCATAGATATAGATTATTTAGATCACGTAATCAAAGAACATAAAATATTAATTTAATAAATCTTATAATTTATTTTAACTTGAGCATGGACCATATGTTTCTATGATCACGATCTATTTCTTTAGTTATGAATTATAAGAAATTTAACATTAAAGCAATAAATAAAATAAATATGTTGATGATAAATAATTAAACTTTATTGCTCAATAAGAAGAAAGATAATGTTCAAATTACAAACTCTCATACTAAAGATTTTTCTTACTCTCTAGAGACATGAGATCCTTAGCCACACATGTTGTTGAATTCCTCCATTATTAACATCTTCAAGCTTCTTGGATGGAAGAAAAGAAAAGAAAAGGAAAAAGAATAAAAGAAGAGAGAAGTAGGCTACTGCTTGCTTCTACTTTAGCTAAGAGGACCTCCCCTAAAAATTGTGGCATACCGAGGTTTAAATAGAGTGAAAAATAGGAGCTTTAGAGTTCTATTTGAAGACAGGTTTAGTTTAGCTCGAACTACACTTTTTATAGAAGTCCTGGTCATCAGATCTTGAATCAGCGCATCAAAATCCACTCAAAAACCTGGTGCACAGCTCAAGATCAGCTTGGATTAATTCTAGGCCATCGGATCGATTGATCGGGCCATTGGATGCCGTTAGATTGCACATGGGATGCCTGGGAGCTTCGAATCAAAATAGAAATCCTTGATGACCATCGGATGCCGATCGACTGCCTTCTCAATCATCCGTCAGTGCATGATGAAGCTTGAGAAAGATTTAAATCAAAATCGCTCGCATTCTTGGCCATTCGATGCCAATCGGGATGATTTTCTGCCGTTCGATCACGCACAGTGCTCCACCTGATGAAGCCCCTATGGACCACGTAATAGCCTGGCTCACCACTATAGTAATGCACCCTGGTGAGCTGCATGAAATTTAATGTCAGCATGACATCGAGGGTTTGCTGGGTTTGCACGGCTCGCGGTTGGTCGGGCGCATGGGCTAATTTGGTTGGGTTGGGTGGTCCAAGCCAATTTTTTAAGCTGGTTCGATCCTAGCTCTTTTTATATATATTTTTTAATTTTTTATTTATTTTTCAACCTTCATTTAAACTCTATTTTATCTTTGATTTTCGTCAAATTTGATTCGTTTGATCCTATAAATCAAGCACTTTGCATTGGTGATGCTTTATCCTATAAAATATTAATAAAAGTATTAATTTTTTAAATAAATATTAATTATTATATATTTTAATATTTTTATTTATAATTTTATAATGATTATCACATCTTCGAACTTGAGTTTTGCTCATGCTTGAGTAAAAGAAAAAAAATTAGAAGCATGTACCGACTTGATAAGATATGAAAGTTTCTTTAGGTTATTCTAAAGTCAGTTGACACCTGATTAGAGATTTAAGAAATATGTCATCAGATTATTAGTTCTATCCTAAATGGTAGTTTGAGTGAAGAACATAAAATTTTAGAGCTTTTCTTTGATCAATTTTTCATCTTTATTCTTTAAATCCTCTATCTTTGGTATAGGCTATAGTTCTTTTTATTTTTCTTAAGCTAGTGAAATATTTAACCTCTTAAGCTTTCTATTTGATTCTTGTAGTAAGCTTTGGATCAATGACTTTCAAACTAGTTGACTTTAGGGTACTAGGTGTAGAACATTCCTCAGACTTACCGACTCGAGTCAAATAGGCTACAGGTTAAAACTAACTGTATAATAAGCTTCTTCACATTATCCATCTTTTGACATGAATAACATTGCTTACTTAGACAATGAGACCCAGTTACTCGGTGGGAGACCAATGTTTAGAACTTGCTTTTTTAAAATTTTTTTCATCATTTTTTTATCACTCATATCCATATAAAGTAGATTATTTATTGAATATAGGCTGAAAGAAGATTTTAGAATCACTCAAAAATTTATTCTATTCTAAATCTAACCATTTATTAGATTTTTTAATAATTTGGTCCTTAGCATTTCAAAAATTTTCTAGATCATTAATCAATCATTGATTAAAATGCTTGAAAAACTTCAAATCGAGATGAAATCAGGCACATAAGATTAATTATTATCATACTTAAGGATTTAATTATTTTTATTTATTTTTTTCTCAACTTAATTTTTATTATCCTCAATAGAGGAAAGAAAAATAGAGTATAATAAATGATAAAAAAATAATAAGAAAAGAGTTCACCTAACTTAATATGTTTATGATCTTGGCCCAGGCTTTATTTATTCTTCATTCAATGAGTCTGTAATTCTCCCTCCAACTTAATCCTAAAAGAAAGAAAAGCTAAAAAAAAAAAAAAAATACAAAAGCAAAAACTAAAAGCTCGGTTGCCTCCCAGTAAGCACTAAGTTTAATGTCTTTAGCCAGACTTGTCCAAATTATTCAAAGTAGATAGGTTTGTAAAGAACCATGGCTTCTTCATTAGATTCAGTGGGCAGTTCCAAGAATGATTTTAGTTGTTGTCCGTTAAGTTTGAAAGTAACACCATTACTTGAGTTTTCAATCTCTATGGCCTCGTGTGAAAAGACTTCTTTGATAATATATGGCCTAGTCCATCGAGCTCTTAATTTTTTTGAAAATAGGTGTAGCCTAGAATTATATAGAAAAACTTTTTATCCAAGTATAAAAGATTTTCTATTAATTACTTGGTCATGAAAAGCTTTAGTTCTTTCTTTATAATTTTTTAAATTTTTGTAGGCTTCATTTCTAATTTTCTCAAGTTCATTGATTTATAATTTTCTCTGGTCTCCAGCTGCATCCAAATCTATGTTTAATTATTTAATGGCCCACATTGTTTTATGTTCTAGTTCTACTAGTAAGTGACATGCTTTACTAAATACAAGCCTATAAAGAGACATCCCTAAGTTGGTCTTAAAAGCTGTGCGATATGCCCATAGTGCGGATGATAGAGTGTGGCCAGTTTGTGGATAATATTATATTTTTTCATCAATAATGCAAAAGATCAGTTACAGAAGTGTATTCCATGATCATTGATAATAACTCTAGGAGTACCAAATCGAGATAGGATATTTTTTTTAAGAAATTTGATAACAATCCTACTATTGGTGCAGAATCTGGTTGACGTAAGATCGAGCTGAAGTTGAGGAAGAAGAGGTCGCCGTCGGTGATCTGCAAAATAATGTCCCATCTGGAGTCGGTGGTGGTGGCTCCGATAGGACTCTCCAACGATCAAGTCAGTTCTTCTGGCCAACAGAAATGGAGTGCTCAGAAAAAAAACTCAGTAGAATTTTGAAAAGAAGAGGAGAGCTTAGAGAAAATGTATCTAGAGGATTTCTTTTATAGATGAAGACTGGAGCAGACTGATAGTGATAGCCATAGCTGTCTGATAGCTAGCTGCTCGAGTGTCATATAGGATTTGTTATGCAGAGGGGCACCACCTATAGCAGACTGATAGTGACAGCTGTAGCCGTCCAGTAGCTTGCCGCTCAGAGCAATGTGAGAGGGGCGCTGCCTGTAGCAGACTGATAGTGACAGTCATAGCCATCCGATATTAAGCCACTTGGGGCCATATAGAGGGGTGAAGAGCTTTTGACGTATGTCAATTTCAAAGAAGTTTAGACTCCTAAAGAAAATACGGCTAGAGGAAATCATTCAGAAGGAATGCTACTTGAAATCTAAAAGTAATCTGCTGGAAGAATCCAGATGCAGTTCGACTGATGGAGAAGTCCAGAAGAAGTCCGACTGATGGAGAAGTTCAATTGAAGAAGTTCGACTAGTGGAAAAGTTTGGCTGAAAGAGAAGTTCGGAAGGAGTTCGACTCCTGGAGGAATTCGACTGAAGAAAAAGTTCAAAAGAAGTTCAACTCCTAGAGAAATCCGACTGAAGAAGAAGTTCGAAAGGAGTTGGGCTCCTAATAGAATCTAACTGAAGAAAAAGTCTGAAAGAAGTTTGGCTCTTGAAGAAATTTGATTGAAGGAGAAGTCCGAAAGAAGTTAGGCTCCTGGAGGAATCCAATTGAAGGAGAAGTCCGAAAGGAGTTCGGCTCCTAGAGGAATCCAATTGAAGGAGAGGTTTGAAAGAAGTTTGGCTCCTAAAGGAATCCGACTGAAGGAGAGATCCGAAAGGAGTTTGGCTCCTGGAGGAATCCAACTAAAGGAGAAGTTCGAAGGAAGTTGGGCTCCTGAAGGAATTCGATTGAAGGAGAGGTCTGAAAGGAGTTGTGCTCCTGAAGGAATTCAATTAAAGAAGAGGTCCGGAAGGAGTTGAGCTCTTGATGAAATTTGATTGAAGGAGAAGTTCGAAAGGAGTTCGCTCCTAGAGGAATTCGAATGAAGAAAAAGTTCGGAAGGAGTTTGGGTCCTGGAGGAATCCGACTGAAGGAGAAGTCCGAAGGGAGTTAGGCTCCTAGAGGAGTCTGATTGAAGGAGAGATCCGAAAAGAGTTTGGTTCCTAGAGGAATACAACTAAAGGAGAAGTCTGGAGGAAGTTCAACTCTTGAAGAAATTTGACTAAAGGAGAAGTCTGAAAGAAGTTCGACTCCTAGAGGAATCCGACTGAGAGAGAAGTCCGGAGGGAGTTCGACTCCTAGAGGAATCTGACTGATGTAAAGGTTCGAAAGGAGTTCGGCTCCTAGAGGAATCCATCTGAAGAAGAAGTCTGGAAGGAGTTCGGCTTCTGAAGAAATTTGACTGAAAGAGAAATTCGAAAGGAGTTCGGTTGTTAGAGGAGTTCAGCTGCTGAAGGAGTTCGGCTAGGGTTCGACAGCTGGAGGAGTTCGATTGGGGTTCAACCACTGGAGGAGAATTTTCAATCGAAGCTCTTCTGTGATTACCAGTTGCATTAAGCTAAGCATCAGGCTAGACTTCGACGGAAGTGAAATTTATCTCCAACAATAGTCTCCCAACTCTCGAGTTCGAAATTTGAAGGAAGGGAGTACAAAAAAGACGACTACCAAAGTCCTTTTTCGAGCTCTACATCCATTTAGATTGAAACTCGGAGGAGATCTTATCTCCTATCCTGGGTTTCCATGCTTATTGCTTGTTGCGAACGTCAAGCTCATTATGGATGTCAAACTAGGACCTCTCTTGCAAACTAGGATAAGGTTCTGCCTTTCGCATTTGGCATAGTCAGATTATCGTGGAAAAATTCGTGTAAGAATTCTCCACCGAGCTTCTTCCTTCTCTCCATCTTTGGTCTACACAAGGTTCTAAATTTTGCTCATGTTAGGATGAGGTTCTCCTCCTGTTCCTAACAGGTTGTAGGGGCACATTAGGGTCATTGTCGGAGCCTCTCTCCTCACCTCATCTAAAATGAACGAGGCCTTCAGCTTTGCTCACGTTAGGAAGAGATTCTCCCTCAATTTCTAGCGAGCTGTAGGGGCGCATAAGGGCTGTTGTCAGGGCCTCTTCCCTCACCTCATCTAAAATGAACGAGGCCTTCGGCTTTGCTCTCGTTTGGACGAGGTTCTCCTCCTATTCCTAATGGACTGTAGGGGCGCAAAAGAGCCATTATCAGGACCTCTCCTCTCATCTTGTCTAAAATGAAAGAGGCCTTCGATTTTGCTCTCGTTAGAATGAGGTTCTCCTCCTTTTCCTAACGGGCTATAGGGACGCATAAGGGCCATTGTTAGGGCCTCTCTCCTCATCTTGTCTAAAATGAATGAGACCTTCGACTTTGTTCATGTTAGGATGAGGTTCTCCTCTTATTCCTAATGGGCTATAGGGGCACATAAGGGCCATTGTCAGGGCCTCTTCCCTCGTCTCATCTAAAATGAACGAGGTCTTCGATTTTGTTCACATTAGGATGAGGTTCTCCTCCTATTTCTAATAAGCTATAGGGGCGCATAAGGGCCATTGTCAGGGCCTCTTCCCTCATCTCATCTAAAATAAACGAGATCTTTGACTTTGCTCACATTAGAATGAGGTTCTCTTTCTGTTCCTAACAGGCTATAGGGGCGCATAAGGGCTGTTATCAAGGCCTCTCCCCTCATCTCGTCTAAAATGAACGAGGCCTTCGACTTTGCTCGTGTTATGATGAGGTTCTCCTCCTATTTCTAACATGGCTACTATTGATTGCTTCTTTCCTGTCATCACATAGTTTTTGCACCAAGAAACCATAATATTGGAATGGCGGAGTTTTATTGAAGAAAAATTACTGGTAGTACATCCTCAGATTTTCTAAAGTTTAAGGTCGTGGGAGCATCGTTCCTCTGAGCTCCTTTAAGCGATAAGTTTTAGGCCGAACGACCTCCTCTATTTCATACGGATCTTTCCAATTTGGGGCAAGCTTCTCCTACCTCTGAGGTTGAGAGATGGTGGCTCGTCGAAGCACTAAGTTTCACATTCTGAACGTTTTACCTCTGACTCTGGAGTTATAGTATCGGGCCATCCTTTGTTTGTAGGCATCCATCCGAACCCAGGTTTCCTCTCTTTTTTCTTCTAGAAGGTCGAGGTTAACTTTGAGGTCTAGTGAGCTATGCTGCTCATTGAAGGCCACGACCCATGCTGATGGGAGCTTAAGCTCGATTGGAATGATTGCCTCCATTCCAAAGGTCAGGACGAATGGTGTTTCTCCAGTTGGTAGCCTTTGAGTAGTTCAATATGCTCAGAGGATGTGGTAGAGTTCATCCACCTAGGCCCCCTTTGCGCTGTCGAGTCTTATCTTGATGCCTTGCAGCAGGGTTCGGTTGGTCACTTTAGTTTTTTCAATTGCTTATGGGTGAGCTACTAATGTGAAGTGATGGAAGATATTTAGATCTTCGCAGAACTCAGCAAACCTCATCCTAGCAAACTATTGCCCATTATTTGCTATAAGGGTTTGGGGCAGATCAAATCGATAGATGATTGACTTTCAGATAAATTTCTGTACCTTGGCCTCGATAATTTTTGCTAGTGGTTCGGTTTCAACCCTTTTGGTGAAGTAATCAATTGCGACCAGGAGAAACTTCCATTATCTAGATGCCGTTGGAAAATAGCCAAGTATATCCATTCTCCACTGTGCAAATGGCCAAGATGCGCTCAATGGAATAAGCTCGGAGGCCGACTGTCTTTGTATGTTTGTATTTTTCTGACAATGATCATATTTTTTGACATACTCCATGGAATCGTGGTATAAGGTCGGTCAATAGTACCCTTGTCGAAGTAGTTTTTGTGACAGGGACCTGGCTCCTACATGACTTCCATAAATTCTCTCGTGCACTTTTCATAATATGAAGTCAGCCTCTGAAGGTCGGAGACATCTCAGCAGCGACAGCGAATACGATCTCTTATACAACTTGCCCTCATATAAAACGTATCGAAAGGCTTGATTTCTAAGTTTTTGAGCTTCTTTCGAATCACGAGGAAAAACTCCCTCTTTAAGATAGGCAACTAACGGGTCGATCTAGCTCGGCTCGAGCTCCATCTGCATAATGAACTATGATTCCTCTAAGCTTGGGCATTTTAGACTTTCAAAAAATACTTCTTTGGATAGCTCAACTGGGGCCAAAGTGGCTAATTTAGAGATGAGGTCAGCTCTTGTATTTTCTACCCTTGGAATCTATCGAATGCCAAAACTGTCAAAGGCCAGAGTCAAATCCTTCACTTTCTCAAGGTATTTCATCATACTTTTCTCCTGTGCTTCATACCTGCCACTAACTTGGCCGACCACTAATTAGAAATCACTGTAGACTTGAAGTCGATCTACTTTTAACTCTCCTGCTATTTTTAATCTGACGATCAGTGCTTCATATTCGGTCCCATTATTACTTGTAGAAAATTTGAAGCATTGCGCATACTCAGCGATGACTCCCTCAAGGTTGACTAGGACTAATCCCGCACCTACTCTAGTGGAGTTGGATGAACCATCTACGTACAGGGCCCAAAAACCTTCGGAAAGGTTGGCACTTTCTTCGAGAAGGCTTGGTTGCAACCATGGGATGCCGATCTCACTCTATTCAAGCTCGGCTTCATCTGGAATGGTGCATTCAACTATGAAGTTGGCCAGTGCCTGAGCCTTGATCATCAGTCGAGGTCGGTAGTTGATGTCAAATTCTGTTAATTCAATGGTCTATTTTGCAACTTTTTCGGAAGCATCCATTTGATGAAGGATTGCTTTGATCGGCTGGTCAGTGAGAAGCGTTATAGCATGTCCTTGGAAGTAAGGTCGAAGTCTTCTTGCTACAATCAGAAAAGCATAAATCAATTTTTTCAATTTTATATACCTGATTTCAGCATCCCTCAGGATCCGACTTATGTAGTAGACCGGTCACTGCACTATCGTCTCTTCTTTGATCAAGACTGCCGCTAGCACCATAGGAAAGATCGTGAGGTAGAGAAACAGCTCCTCTCTGAATTCAAGTTTGGCTAGTAGGGGGCGAGCCAAGGTAGTTCTTGAGCTCGTCGAATGCCTTTTGGCATTCTTGAGTCCAGTAAAACTTTTTCAATTTTCTGAGGATTTGGAAGAAGGATATGCAGCGTTCGGCCGACCTCGAGATAAAATGACTCAAAGATGCCACCTTTCCAGTCAAACGCTGAACTTTCTTAATGGACTTCGGAGCGGTCATCTCCTGGAGAGCTTGAATTTTCTTCAGGTTGGTCTCGATCCCTCATCTTGAGATCATGAATCCCAAAAATTTTTTTGAGGCTACTCCAAAGGCGCACTTGGTTGGATTCAGCTTCATCTTGTATTTTCTGAGCGCATTGAAAGCCTCTTCAAGGTCGATGACATGATTGACAATCTCTCAGCTTTTGATCAGCATGTCGTCGATGAAAATCTCCATATTACGATCGATTTGCTCCTTGAAGACTTTATTGACCAAGCACTGATAAGTCGTGCCTGCATTTTTAATCCTGAAGGACATGACCCTATAATAGTAAAGACCATGGTTAGTAATAAAAGCAGTCTTCTCCTCGTCCTTCGGAGCCATCCAAATTTGGTTGTAGTCAGAGAAGGCATCCACGAAGGTGAGGAGCTCATAGCCTAAAGTCGCATTCACCAGTTGATCGATTTTGGATAAAGGATAGCTGTCTTTTAGGCAGACCTTATTAAGCTTCTTAAAGTCGATGCACATCCTCCACTTGCAGTTGGTTTTCTTGACTAGGATCACATTAGAGACTCAAGTTGGGTAGCTGACTTCTTGGATAAATCTAACGTTGAGAAGCTTGTCGACTTCTTCTGCTATCACCTTGTGCCTTTCTGGCGCATGGCCTCAAACTTTTTCTTTCATTGGTCGATGCTTAGGGTCAACGGCCAGCCGATGTTTCATAACCTCAGCATCAATCCCAAGCATATCTATCAGAACCCAGGAGAAGATGTCAGCATTCCTCCATAAGAAGATGATGAGCTATTTTCGAACTTCATCTTCTATATTGGAGCTAATTTGCACTGTATGCTCTGCATTTCTGTCATTCAAGGGGATGGCCATAAGATCTTCTATGGGCTCACCCTATTCTTTGGCAAGGTCATCACGGACATCTAGTCTGTCAACGAGATAAGGATCGAACCGTTCTTTCTTTTGCAGGATAATTGAGTAGCAGTGCCTTGCCAGAACTTGATCTTCCCTAACCTCTCCGATCCCATAACTTCGAAAACTTCATCTTCAAATAATAAGTTGACACCACCGTCCGAAGTGCATTTAGATCGGATCGACTGAGAATTGCATTGTAAGCGAAGGCAGCCTTTACTACCAAAAAATCCACCTACTCTCTGGATTATTTTGGATATTGCCCTACGGCCATAGCTAGAGTCATTACACCTTCAACTAGTACTGCAGCACCAGCAAAGCCTACTAGTAGAGAGTTTATTGGTCCTAGCTGACTATGAGATATCGATATTTTGGAGAAAGCATCCTAAAATAAGACGTTAGCCGAACTTTCATTATCAATTAGGATGCGATGTACATCATAGTCCATTATATTTAAAGAGATTACAACCATGTCATTGTGCAAAAATTGTACTCCCCATGCATCTACCTCAATGAAGGTTATGAATTTTTCAATCCTCCATCTCTTCACTGATCCCTTAGATCCGTTGGCCTCTTCTCACCGAGATCTCCTAGAGATAGTGTTGATAATGTCGAAAGGCGGTCGATCTCCTGGTTGTTCCTCCCTCCTTGGTGGTCCTAATTATGGTAATGCCCTCGGTCGATCTTTCCTTACATCAGGCCGACGTTTGAGGAATCAATCCAACCGACCTCTTCTGATGAGTTTCTTGATCTCGTCTTGGAGCTAAATATATTCTTCAGTATCATGACCGTGGTCATGATGGTAGAGATAGTATTTGCTAGGATTGCACTTGCTAAGATGGGTGTGCATCCTTTCAGGACTTGACAGTTGCTCCTTGATCTCCATCAATACTTACATTTTTGGGACATTGAGGGAAGCATAGTTATGAAACCTTCTGGGAGGAGAACTTCTTCACATCCTTCCATCAGGGCTTTTTTGACGACGAGCTCGAGGAGTTCGGGCTCACTTGTGCTCGGAGGGAGTCCGTGAGTGTGGTCAAACTTCATTCGGTCCTCCATCAGTCGTGGGTTTACTAGACTTGCCCGTCTGTCGCTCTCCTATGGCTCCCTCATCTCTAAATTTGAAGGCTTCTTCCACTTGAGCATATCCTTTAGCCTGAGCTAGCAGATCGATAAAGTTTCTGGAGTACTTCTTCTCCTGGGAGAATAATAAATTATTCTTTTGAAGGCCGCCTTTGAGTGTGACCATTGCAATAGACTGGTCTAGATTTTGGACCTCCAATGCAGCAGCATTAAATTGGGTGATATAAGATCGAATAGATTTTTTCCTTCCTTTTGCTTGGTATTCATCAAAAAATTTGAACCTCGGCATGGACGTCAGCTGCTGATGAAGTGAGCCATAAACTGATGGCTCATCTAATTGAAGAAAAAGATGGTACCCGACTTAAGTATTGAGTACCAATTTCTAATGGCTTCCTTGAGGGTAGACGAAAATGCCTGATACAAAATGGCATCTAGCGCACCGTGGAGCAGTATCATTGTTCGAAAGGCCTCCAAATGGTCAATCGAATTAGTGGTTCCATCGTAACTCTCAAACTACAGGAGCTTGAAGTTCGATGGAATTGGTTCTTGCATAATCCTCTAAGAAAAAGGAGGATCAGTGCAAATATCATTACCATGTGAGGAGGGAGTATGGCGGAGTTCTTTAATTCGTCGACTCATTTTCAGAAGTCTTTGATCCAGGAGATCTTTACGATCATTGATCTTTAGGATTTTCTGATGGAATGGGTGCAAGGCTCCCCCATAGGTTGAGTCATGGTCCGAGCATGGATTCTCCACCCTCTGCTTCTCCCTTTCGGAGGTCATCGATCGACTAGCCCAAGTTGGCCATCCCCAGACTGGATCACGGAGCTTTGGAGAAGCTTGCTCCAATCGAATCGACATCGGGGCCTATCGATGTATGGCCTACACCACCTTCATAAGATCATGAATCTACTAGACCAGTAGGTTGAACTGCTCCGCATTCACCATGGCTACAGGTAGAGCTTGAATTATCGAAGCTAAAGTGAGAGTGGATAGGTCTGGACGGGATCTGGCTGCAGAGACCGTTGATCGTTGAATCGAAGTTTTCTTGGGAGGTATTTTTTTTTCAAAAAAAACTTTAGAGAGGAAGAAGAGAGATTGCTGCTGAGCACTACTTTAAGAATAAAGAAACCTTGAGAACATAGGCCTTCCTAGCGCCAATCCTGTTGGTGCAGAATCTAATTGACGTCAGATAGAGCTAGAGTTGAGGAAGAAGAGGTCACCATCGATGATCTGTAAAATAAAGTTCCATCCGGAGTCGGTAGTGGTGGCTCCGATAGGATCCTCCGATGATCAAGTCAGCTCTTCTAGCCAACAAAAATGGAGTACTCAGAAAAGAACTCAATAGAATTTTGGAAAGAAGAAGAGAGCTTAGAGAAAACATATCTGGAGGGTCCCTTTTATAGATGAAGCTCAGAGCAGACTAATAGTGATAGCCGTAGCCATCCAATAACTAGCCACTCAAGGCCACATAGGGTTTGTTATGAAGAGGGGCACCGTCTGTAGCAAACTGATAGTGACAGCTATAGCCATCCGGTAGTTGGTCGCTTAGGACCACATGAGAGGGGCACCACTTGCAGCAGGCTGATAGTGACAGCCATAGCCGTTCAATACTGAGCCGCTCGGAGCCACATGGAGGGGTGAAGAACTTTGACGTATATCAATTTTAGAAGAGTTTGGACTCCCAAAGGGAATATGACTAGAGGGGATCATCTAGAAGGAATGCTACTTGAAATCTGAAAGTAATATACTAAAAGAATTCGGATAGAGTTCGACTGATGGAGAAGTCCAGAGGGAGTCCAATAGGTAGAGAAGTTTGGTTGAAGGAGTTTGATTGGTGGAGAAGTTTGACTGAAGGAGAAGTTCGGAAGGAGTTCATCTCTGGAGGAATTCAACTGAAGAAGAAGTTCGAAAGGAGTTCGGCTCCTAAAGAAATTCGACTAAAGGAGAAGTTCGAAAGGAGTTGGGCTCCTAAAGGAATCTGACTGAAGAAGAAGTTCAGAAGGAGTTTGGCTCGTGTAGGAATCCGATTGAAGGAAAAGTCCAGAAGGAGTTGGGCTCTGGGAGGAATCTGATTGAAAGAGAAGTTCGAAGAAAGTTCGGCTCTTGAAGGAATCTAATTAAAGAAAAAGTTCGAAAGGAGTTAGGCGTCTGAAGGAATTCGATTGAAGGAGAAGTTCGAAAGGAGTTTGGCTCCTGGAGGAATTCAATCGAAGGAGAAGTTTGGGAACGAGTTGGGCTCCTGAGGAAATCCAACTAAAGGAGATATTCGGAAGGAGTTTGACTCTTGGAGGAATCTAACTAAAGGAGAAGTTCAGAGGAAGTTTGGCTCCTGGAGGGATCCAACTGAAGGAGAAGTCTGGAAGGAGTTGGGCTCCTGGAGGAATCCGACCGAAGGAGAAGTCCGGAAGGAGTTGGGCCCCTGGAGGAATCGGACTGAAGGAGAGGTCCGGAGGGAGTTAGGCTCTTAAAGAAATCCGACTGAAGGAAAGGTCCGAAAGGGTTGGGCGCCTGGAGAAATTTGACTGAAAAAGAGGTCCGAAAGGAGTTCGGCTATTGGAGGAATTCGATTGAAGGAGAAATCCGGAAGGAGTTTGGCTCTTAGAGGAATTTGATTGAAGAAAAAGTTCGAAGGGAGTTGGGCTCTTGGAGGAATCTGACTGAAGGAGAAGTTCAAAGAAAGTTTGGCTCCTGAAGAAATTTGACCGAAGGAAAAGTTTGGAAGGAGTTGGTCTCTTGAAGAAATCCGACTGAGGCAAAAGTTCTAAGGAAGTTGGGCTCCTGAAGGAATCCGACTGAAAGAGAGGTCCGGAGGAAGTTCGGCTCCTAGAGTAATCTGACTGAAGTAGAGGTCTGAAAGAAGTTTGGCTCCTAGAGAAATCTGACTGAAGGAGAAGTCTGAAAGTAGTTCGCTGCTTGAAGGAATTTGACTGAAGAAGAAATCCCGAAGGAGGCTGCTGGAGGAGTTCAGCTGCTGAAGGAGTTCGACTAGGATTTAGCCACTAAAGGAGTTTGCCTGGGGTTCGATCGTTGGAGGAGTTCGACTAGGGTCCGACCGCTGGAGGAGAATTTTCGATCAAAGCTTTTCCATGATTATCAGTTGCATTAGGCTAAGCATCGACTAGACTTCGATGGAAGCGGGGTTTATCCCCAACACCTACTATCATTGATCTTGCATGGGATTGTCTCTACCCACTTGGATACATAGTCAATAGCTACTAAGATATATTCATTCCTAAAAGATTTTGAAAATGGTCCCATGAAGTCTATTCTCCATATATAAAAAATTCTATAATTAAAATTGGATTTATAGGCATCTTATCTTTCTTTGTGATCCAACCTATTTGTTGGCACCTAACACAACTTTATAGTATTCATAGGCATCTCTAAATAAGTTAAGCCAATAGAATCTATATTGGAGCACTTTACTTGTAGTCTTTTTAGCTCCAAATTGACCATCACAAGCATGGTCATGGCAAAAAGATAAAATGCTCCTAACTTTATTATCTGGGACACATCTTCTTATGATTTGATTAGGATATTATTTAAATAAATATGGATCATCCCAAATAAAATATTTCACTTGAGAAAAAATTTTGTTCTTGTCCTTAGTCATCCAATGTATGGGAATCTTGCTAGTAGCCAAATAATTTACTATGTCAACGTACCATGGCTCAATGGTTACCGATATGAGTTGCACGTTAGGAAAGGATTCATTAATCGGTAGTTCCTCAGTTGGTGCAATTGCTAATTGAGATAGGTGATCTGCCACTACATTTTTTGTTTCTTTTCTATCCCTGATCTCTAGGTCGAATTCTTGCAAAAGAAGGATCCATCTAATTAAGCTTGCTTTAGCATCTTTTTTTGAAAGAAGGTGTTTAATGGCAAAATGATCTGTATAGATAATCATGGGAGAACCCCATTAAGTAGGACCTAAATTTTTTTAAAGCAAATACTGCAACTAAAAATTTCTTCTCAGTAGCTGAATAATTTAGCTATGCATCATGTAAGGTTCTACTAGCATAATAGATCACTTGTGGATTGATCCTTTGACCTTGGACGGCTCCTATGGCATAATCTGATGCATTGCATATAACCTTGAAAGATTGAGTCCATGCAGGTGGGTGAATAATTAGGGCCTACTAGATTAATTCCTTCTTTAAATATTCAAAGACTCGAGACATTCAGGTGTGAAGTCAAATTTAATATCTTTGGCTAACAAGCTAGTTAATGGTCGAGCCACTTTGCTGGAATCCTTGATAAATCTTCTATAAAAGTACCTCATATCCAAGAAAAGACCGAATTTCTTTTACTAATTTTGGGGGTGGCAGGTTTTCAATTAAGCCTACCTTGGCTTTATCCACTTCAATACCTCTTTTTGAAATTACATGTCCAAGGACTATACCTTCCTTAACCATAAATTGATATTTTTACCAATTTAAAACTAGATTCTTCTCCTTACATCTTTCTAAAACTAATCTAAGATGATGTAGATATTTGAAGAAGATAGATCCAAAGATGAAAAAAAATCATCCAAGAAGATTTTTAAGAACTATTATACCATATCTAAGAAGATGCTAATCATGCACCTTTGGAATATAGATGGGGCATTACATAATCCAAAAGGCATGCCCCTATAGGCGAAGGTTCCAAATGGATAGGTAAATATTATCTTCTCTTGGTCTTCTAGAGCTATAGAAATTTGATTGTAACCATAATATCTATCTAGAAAATAATAAAAATCATACCCTGCTAATCGTTCTAATATTTGATCTATAAAGGGCAAGGAAAAGTGGTCCTTTCGAGTGGCTGCAAATAATTTTCTGTAATCGATGCAGGCTCTCCATCTAGTTTGAATTCTTGTTAGGACCAATTCACTGATATCATTCTAGACTACAGTAACTCCTAACTCCTTGGATACCACTTGTACTGGGCTTACCCATGAACTATCTGAGATTGCATATATTATTCCATTGTTAAAGAGTTTTATTATTTCTTTTTTTACAACTTCTATCATGGTTGGGTTAAGTCTCCTTTGGGGATCTCATTTTGGCTTAGCATTCTCTAATAGATGAATTCTATGTTGAACAATCGATGGGCTAATCCCTTTTAAATTAGCCATGATCCATCCTAATGTTTCTTTATTTTCTTTAAGGATGGTCAATAATTCTCCCTCTTGTATAGGGTCTTGGTCTACTGAAATGATTATCGATAGATTTTTTGATGGACCTAGATAGGCATATTTTAGGTGCTTAGGAAGAGATTTGAGCTCTAACTTGGGTGCTTCCTCCATAAATGGTTTGGGTAATAGTTTAACTATTATCTCAAGTGGTTCGACAGGATGCTTCCATCTTGACTCCATCCTATGATTATCAACTGATGAGAGTTCATTGACCTCTTCATCTTCTTGGTCCATCAATAGTTCATAGTTGAACTCTTCATCGCTTAGGTCAATGGGTTCATATGTATTCTCTTGAATCTAGTTCACGTCACATGTCTTCTTAGTTTTAGTCAAATGAAAAATATTCAACTTTATAAACATGTTGCCAAAGGTGAGTTTCATCAATCCATTTTGGTAATTGATTTGTGCATTAGCTGTGGCCAAAAATGATCTTCCTAATATGATTGGAATGTGACCCTTCGGGTTTATGATAGGTTCAATTTCTAGAATGATGAAGTCTACAGGATAGATAAACTCACAGACCTTGATCACCACATCTTTTACTACTTCCTTTGGAACTTTTAAGGATCGATCTGCTAATTGTAAAGTCATTTCTGTTGGCTTTAGTTCCCCTAACCCTAATTGTTTATATACTGAATATGATAAAATATTAACACTTTTCGCTAAATCTAAGAAAGCCTTATCAATATGGGTTTCTCCTACAGTACATCAAATAGTGGAAAATCCTAGATCTTTTTATTTTATTGGCATATAATTTGATAGATAAAAACTCACACTTGCTACCAAAAAGGCGCTTTTAAATACATTGATGGTTTTCTTTTTGGTACATGGATCCTTAAGAAATTTAGCGTAGATTGGGATCTGCTAGATCATATCTAGTAGAGGGATGTTCACTTTTACTTGCTTGAAGATCTCTAAGATTTTGTCTAATTAGGCTGAGTTTCGGTTGGACTTAAGTCTATTGGGAAAGGGTGCTACCATCTTGGATAGTAGTCCATTAGATATGGGCTCAGTTGGTGCATTAAGGTTTTCATCAGGTTCTGATGTTTTAAGTTCCTTGGACTGGCTCTAGTCAGATATTAGTTTAGGTAGTGGTGCTTCTATTTTTTCCTCTAATTCAGGTATGCCCACTAAGTTATCTATTTGTCTCCTAGATTTTAACATGTGAATAGCATTCAATTGGTTGATTCGGGGCTCTTGTTGTGGTCTTTGGTTGTTTTGGATCCTAGGATTAGCCTTGGGTTGACTTGGTAAATTATCCTTTTCTCTTTCACTAAGAGCCGTAGCTAACTAACCCAATTGCATTTCTAGATGAACAATAGCTTGGGAGTTTGAATTTATAAGTTGGTCCATGTTTTGCATGAAATTATGAAGGATAGTTAAATTTTCAAAAGTTGATTTTATCAGAGTTTCTAGGTCTTTTTCTAAAGAGTTTAATTTTTTTTATTATTATTAAAGCCTGGTGGGTTGTTTAGCATAGGGTTAGGCCTTGGATTTCACTAGTTGAAGCTAGGACCGCCTATATTCAGACCTTGTGGCCATAAAAATTTGGGGTGATTTTTCTATCCTGGATTATAAGTGGATGCATAGAGGCTATTATTTGGTCTTTGATATGCTGCATTTACCTATGCATAATCATTATCAGTCTGGATCATCAAGAGGGGACATTCCTCTATGACATGGTCTGGTGCACTATAGCCATTGCACATGGATTAAGACACTTGGTTTATATTACTTGATCTCTGTAATTCTAAGGCCTCAAATTTTTGTTGTTATATGGCAATTTTAGCTTCTAAAGCTAGGATTGATGGTACTTAGTGTATACCACCGCTTGTTGGCATAGGTTCCCTAGGTACCTCCTGCTGTAGACTCTTTTTTCTTAGGTCTTCTAAAAATTGTCAAGTCTCGTTAGCTTTCTTATACATAAATTGGCCTTGGCACATTGACTCTAGCATGGTTCTTGAATTTGGTTCTAAACCTTCATAAACTATTTGGCATAACCTCCAAATTTCTATCCTATGATGTGGGCATTGGCTTAAGAGATTTTTAAAATGATCTAGACATTTTCAGAATGATTCACCCTCTAACTAGTAGAACTGGTTAATTTCATTCCTTAATTTTGCCATTTTATAATAAGGAAAGAATTTCTTAGGAACACCTTTACAAAACCTTCCCAAGTCGAGGATTGGTGCCCTTCAGACATGGCATTCATTTCTCCAAGAAGATGTGTCCTAACACACCTAAGAAGATTGAACACATAAGCAAGATCCCTTATGCTTCAGTAATAGGAAGCCTCATGTATGCCATGCTATGTACACGATCTGATATTGCCCATGCTGTGAGTGTCACGAGCAGATATCAGTCAAATCCAGATGAAGAGCACTGAACTTCTATGAAATATATCCTTAAGTACTTGAGAAAGACTAAGGATATGTTTCTAGTCTTTGGTAATAGAGAACTTCAGGTCCAGAGGTATACAGACTCAAATTTTATGTCCAATATAAATGATCGAAAGTCAACATCTGAAAGTCTGTTTATTTATAATGGTGGTGCTGTCAGCTGAAAAAGTTTCAAGTAGATGGTGATAGTAGATTCCACCAAGTAGAGTACATCATTGCATCAGAAGCTATAAAGGAGTTTTGGTATAAGAAGTTCACCGCAGAGCTTGGAGTGATGCCATCAGATGTCGTCCCTCTGTACTATGATAATAATGGCACCATAGCCCTAGCTAAGGTGCTAAGGTCTCACCAAAAATCTAAGCATATCGAGCGGCGATACCACCTCATCCACGATTACCTCAAGAAGGGATACGTCGAGGTCATGAGAGTTGACACTACAGATAATGCAGTTGACCTACTGATAAAGCCATTGAGCCAGCAGAAGATCGAAGCCCATCTTGAGAAGATAGGACTTAGATTTATAGCTAATTGATTTTAGGTTAAGTAGGAGTTTGTTAGATGTGTGCCCTAGAAGCCAGATTGGCTGTCATTTATAATACACTCCTAAGGATAATTTTATAATTTTAATTATAAATTAATAAATATATTATTTTTCTATCACAGTATGTATTTAAAAGTGTCTATGATACATTCTTTGAGTTAATGGTAATGACAATTCATATTTTCAAGAGTTAAAAATTTAAGACATGAATTTTCATAATTAACTCATAAAATGCTCCCAACCATAGGATCATCATGATGATGGTGATCGATCCGAAAGGTTGGTGTACGATCGCTTTTTTAGGATAGACGTATCTTGAGTTTACGGTGTGAAGATATCGGAGCGAGAGTGCAGATACTTGTTAGAGAATGAAGGCACTGAGCATGACCATCTAGAGTAGTCATAAGAAAGTCTACCTTCTCATCGATGGAAAAGAAGAACTTGATCAACCTATTTGCTAAAGCCTCAGAATGAAGGAGTTCGATGAACTCAAGTGAAAGATAAGATATTTGATATTGTTCTGATTAGCTTTAGTCCAAGTGAGAGTTATTAGAAAATATGTCCTAAAGCCAATAATCTAAGTTGTAGATGATTGTAATTAGTATATAAATTATCAAATAATAATTATTATTTGGTTTATTCATCATAAAAGTTTTATCTTCCTTAAATGAACTCCTAAGTTATGATGAAGTTCTTAGAACCACACTCAATCAACAAAGAAGAATTTATCAGATAATTCTTAAATTATTCATGATCAAATGATAAATTATTAACTAGGATGGTAACTTAATGAGTATAGATCACTGTGTCATATGCGTTGGTTGTCCTCATAACCAAGTAATATGGAGACACTTGTATGGTATGTAGGTGAATATATGTGTACATCTATACTGAACGTGACCAATATAGTACTCTAACTATTAAGAGTAGCTAGCTAAGGCCAATGGGTATAAGTATCCCTCTGACCTAAGATCACCATGGTGACTTGCAAGCAACTCACTATACTTTATTATCGGACTATCTATATTTTTAATATAGTAATAAAAAATTTTTAGATGCAGTCAAGTACTTATAGAGTCGGTATACGAGTCAAGAAGGAATTGATCACTCCTAATTACTTCAAAAGTGAATATCTCGCTATGTTCCAATTTAGCAAAACCTAGGCCTAGATAATTCTCGTTAGAAGTCATGGGATTTGCAAACTTTGAAATACAATATAGATGACTTGTATGTGTATTGACAGCTAACTCGAAGTCATCCTGAGCATTAAGGGTCAAAGAAATGAATTATACAGTAACCATAGGCCAGGATTCTAAGAATATTGCTTTGCATACATTTGATCCATCCGGACATCGGGTACCATTGTAAGATGATCATTTTGATTAGTATAGGAATTGATTTCTATGCTATCGGCTTAGGTTCAAACCTCTGAGGTCACCCATATAAGAGATTACTACTTGGTTAGATGGTTGATTGATATTTGAGAATCGTTCAGTGATCGAATCATCAATACGATTGATGATCGATCAAGTACAAATATTATAGAAGGATTGATTAGCAATTAAATTGCTAATTGGCTCAATCTAATTGAACAATCAAGCTGAGATTGAGTCTAATTAAATTAGATTCAATTAGAATTAATTTGGATTTGATTGGATCAAGTCTAATTGATTTATGAGATAAGCCAACTATAAGAAAAAAATAATTCTCTACTGGGTCAGGATTTGAGTACACCTAATTCCTAATTGACTTAGGATTTAAATTAAATTTAAATCTAATTTAATCTAATTTAATTGATCTCCTAGTTAAATTGGGATCATCCTTAATAAAGTTGCATTAATCCTAGTTCAATGGATTTAATAAATTAGGTTTGACCTAGTCTACATTGGACAAACCTAGTTGGACTAGGACTCCTAATCCCTTACACTAAGAAAGAAAAGCCCCATGCCTATTTTTCCTCTTATTGGTGTGGGTGTTCTCACACCAATTTGATGCTCCATGCCTCCTTTTCTCATCCTTAGTTTTTAGAAATTTGTTTGAACAAGTCAAACTAGAAAAATAGTTTTTTCTATAAGACTCTATTTGATAAAGTCTTAAGATTCCAAAATTCCTCCTTTCTCTAATGGAATTTTTCCAGACGCCCTCCTTATTTTGTCACCTATTTTTTCTCAGATTTTGTGCATCCTCTTCTCTTCTTTTAGGCATGATTTTCTGGTTCTCCATGCTAAAAAGGAATGGAGGTGGCATCCAAAAGTTGGATGGCACCAAGAGTCCATCTTTGCTAGGTTGTTGACCTAGTCCATGATAGAAGAGTGTAATGCAACTTTTTTGGAGAGGTTAAGGGCATTAGATATCCTGATTTCAATGAAGAAAATTTAAGAGAAAGAGAGAGGGGGCATGAGGGATTGAGGCGCGCATATTGTTTGAGGGTGTTGGTTTCTTTTGGACATGAATCATTCATGTCCTGTTGAGAAGAATAAGAAGATAAGATGGTCTTCTCTTAGGGTTTTTTTGAGAACCTTTTCTTCTTAATGCTTTGAGGGATTTTCCATGGAAAAAAATAGAAAGAAAGAGACCTAGAGCTGTAGGAATTGTTATAGGATTTCTAGCTCTACTTTCAAAACTTTTTCAAAAATTTAGTGTTGCAAAATTAAAAGTTAATCTAATTAATTTCTAAAGATACTGATCAGATCATTAAACCCTAACATATCAAGGATCTAAATATGATATACATGCTTTTAAAATCTAAAAATTAAATTGCTAGAAGTAAAATAATTTTACTACTCCACGAGTTCAAAATACGATACCTTATGTGGGTAGCTGAACACCATAATTTAATCACCACCAGGGAGGTCCTCCCATCATGACATAGCTACATAAGTCATCTAGCCTCCGTGGATCATCCACACGAGGCTCCTGATCCCGATCGGCTCCTTTCGAGTACTAGCTCGACGCAGGATGCTTTTGACGGTTGATCTCGACTAAACTCCTTTGATGTTCCTCCGTGGGCTCTTTGGACACTCCAAATTGCCAACAGAGATGGGAGAGAGGTAGAGGAGGCTCTCTTGAAAGTCTTGTCCCCTCACGACACTCATAGCTCACGATATGGATCCTCGAACCTTAGGTCAAAATCCTAAAGCATGCACTCACCCGAAAACCTATGCCTTTCTCTGTATTTTTCCTCTCAATTGTTTTTTAAAAATCTCAACTCACAAAGAAGGAGGAACACATGGAAGGCTTCTTACTCAAAAGTTGTGCACGCCCCTGAGAAGAGCACAATTTATTTTGCGCAAGATCGAGTCCAAGCTATGTGGAGGGATAAGGATAAGTTGGTTGTTTGTTTGAATTCAAATCCTATTTGAATTCAAATGCCAACCAATATGTTCCTATCCACTATGAGCGAGAGAAACCTGGGTGCACACCCCTTTGTGCATGGAGAAACATCATGAGAAACATTTTCTCGTAAAAAATAGGTGGGTGAAGATAAGGGTGATGTGGCGAAGGAAGAGGATGGGTGGTTGCCCATTCAAATTCAAACTCCATTTGAATTTGAATGGCAACTAACCAAATCATATCCATCTAGGGCATGGGAAAGCTGGGCGTGCACCCTCTATGTGTGGAAAAGAAGTCATGAGAATCTCATTCTCATGAGGAAATAAAAGGGTGCAAGCCTAAGTGGCACTAGGGAGAAGTAGACTAGTCAAACTAGTCAATTTTGAAGTTATCCAATTAGACCAGGTCCAAACAAATTTTGCTAGGCCCAATTAGATCAAATTAAACCCAACTCATTTAGGCTTAATGAGGCTCAGGTAAATCCTAATTAAATCAAAAATTAATTAAGCCCAACCCTTGATCAAATCAGAAAATAAACCTCCTCGGCGATTAGATCATCATATAACCTAATCAAGTCAAATCCAACTGAATCCAATTCAATTGGACTTGATCCAAAACTCATTACTTAATCAAATTAAGTTAATTAATAATCAAATCACTAATTAAACCTCTCATAAATATAAAATTCAAATTCAGTAGATGTCTGGGCAATAGAGTCCCATCAAAATGAAACTCTTATTTGAAGAGTCCCAAATGAGTGAACTCATGATCATAGAGTTCTTGACATGTAGGACTCTCGATCACAGAGTTTCAGATAAGTAGGACTCAGAGTCCAAATGTAGTAAGACTCTTGGTCAAAGAGTTGCAGTCCAGTAGGACTCTTAACCATAGAGTCCTAGCCAGTGGGACTCTTCATCATCAGATCAGGTAGGAACCTCTAATGTATGTGACCCTGTAGGATCCAACCTAAGCTGGTAGTATAAGAACCACTTTCTATACCAATCAAAATAACTATCTAGTAATGGTACCTGACATCTAAATAGGTTAAATAGTCGCAATCACAACATTCAGAACCTATATGAATATGGTTACTACATAATTCATCCATTTGACCTTTGTGTATAGGATGACTCAGAGTTAAACTACCAACTCTAAAAAATACGTCTATATCATGTCTCAATGCAATCAATCCTGTGACTCCTCACTAGGACTATCCTAGCTAAGGCTTTGCTAAATTAAAACATAATTGAACACAACTCTTGAATCGGAGTGGTCAATCCCTTCTTGATTCTCACACAGACTCCTCAAGTACTTAACTGTGCTTAAAAATCTTTGATCACTGAATTAGAAATTTAGATAATCCAACACCAAAGCATAGTGAGTTGCTTGAAAGTCATCATGGTGATCTCAGGTTGGAGGGATACTTATACCCATGTTCCATCGGAGCAAATCTTGATAGTAGAAGGGCTCTAGAGTTGGTCACGTTAAGTGCAAATATACCCTTACATCTCACCTGCATGTCATATTAGTGTCTCCATACTTCTTGGTTAAGAGGACAACCAACCCATATGGCACACAACGACCTACACTCGATAAACATTATCGTTCTTGATAACAACATATCATTTAGTCATGAACAGGTTTAAGGACTAAATGATAAATCCTCCTTTGTCAATTCTAAATAGTTCTAAGGATTTCACTACAACACAAGAATTCATTAGAAGATGAAAGAATTTATGATAAAAAATATCAAAATAATATTTATTTATTTATAATTTATATATAAATATAAAAATAGCTCAACCATCAATAAGCTGATGATTGGCTTTAGGACACTATTCCCAACAATCTTCCACTTGGACTAAAGCCAATTGATGCAATATCTAATATCCATCTTCAACTTGAAGTCGTCAAACTTCTTCACTACCACAGCTTTAGTGAATTGGTCGACCAGATTCTCCTTTCTGTTGATCTCTTGATCCACAATCTCCTAAACAAGATGGTAGTGATGTAGAATATGCTTCATCCGTTGGTGTGCCTTTGGTTCCTTCATCTGAGCAATGGCTCCAGAGATATCGCAGTAGAGTAGAACTGGACCATCAAGGAAGGGTGCTACTCCTAGCTTGGTGATGAACTTTCTTAGTTATATCACCTTTTTGGTAGCATCTGATGCAACAATATACTCCACCTCACAAACTGAGTCAGCCATAGTGTGCTGCTTGAAACACTTCCAGTAGATAGTTCCATCATTAAAGATAAACACATACCCCGATACACTTTTGCTGTCATCATGATCGGACTAGAAATTGAAGTCTGTAAATTTCATAAGTCTCAAGTTCGATTCACCATAAACTAAATACTAGTCCTTAGTATTTCTTAAATACTTTAGTATGGTTTTAACAATCTTTCAGTGCTTCTTTCCTATATCAGATTGGTATCTACTCACTATCCCTAGTGAGTATGCCATGTCTGATCGCGTGCATATCATAGCGTATATGATAGAACTCACTATTGAAGCATATGAAATTCCATTCATACGCACTATCTTGACTTATTGTCGGACAATCCCTCTTCGAGAGAAAAATTTCATGACCTATCGGTAGATAGCTTTTCTTGAAATTTTCCATGCAGAACCTCTTCAGCATAGTGTCAATGTTTGTGGACTGGGACAATCCAAGCAACCTTTTAGATCTATCTTTATAACTCTTCATTCCTAAAATATAGGAAGCTTCTTTCAGATCCTTCATGGAGAATTATGACGATAGCCAAATATTTATTCCTATAATATAGGGACATCTTTTTTAATTAAGAGAATGTCATCCACATACAATACTAGGAATACAATCGCTAGACCATTAGTGCACTTGTATATGCAGGGCTTTTCTCCATTCTTAATAAAGCTATATGTTTGATCATCCTATCAAAATGTATGTTTCAACTCCAAGATGCCTGCTTTAGTTCATAGATGGACCTTTAGAGGTTGTAGATCTTAGACTCATCTATGGATGTAAATTCTTCAGATTGTATCATATACATCTCTTCATCCAGCTATCTATTCAGAAAAATTATCTTCATATCCATCTGCTAGATTTCATAGTCCAGATGGGAAGTAATTCTAAGCATAATTCAAATGGACTTGAGCATTATTATAGAAGAAAATCTCTCATCATAATCTATACCATAATATTGACGATACCGCTTGGCAACCAGATGGGCTTTATAGATCTCCACCTTTCCATCTGCACCCCTTTTCCTCTTGAAGATCCACTTACATCCTATGAATTTTATCCCTTTCGATAGATCAACTAATATCCATACATCATTGACCTTCATGAACTCTATTTTGGATTTCATGATCTCAAGCCATTTCTTAGCGTCGGATCTCTACACTACATCCATGTAGGTGATCAGATCCTCATCATTCTCATCGAGTTGGATAGGATCACCATCTTGGACCAAGAAACTATAGTATCATGACTGACATGGTACTCTACCAGACCACCTTAAGAGAGCATGTTCACTGGGCTATAGGTTTGATCTAATTAAATCTGATTTAGGTTCAACTACTTATGTCAATTTTTCCACCTGCCAAACTTTCTCAAGTTCGACCTTAGAGGTATTAGTTCCTTCACCAAAGAACTCCTTTTCTAAAAAGATTATTTTAAGGCTGACAAATACCATTTGCTCATTAGTAAGGTAAAAATAATATCCTTTGGTTTCTTTTGGGTATCCTATAAAATTACACTTATTAGACCTAGGTCTAAGCTTATCCGTTACTAAACATTTGACATAAGTCGGACACCCCCAAATCCTAAAGTATGAGAGTACTAGCTTACACTCTGTCCACATCTCATATGGCATTTTGAAAATAGACTTACTCAAAATTCTATTTAGAATGTAACAAGCCAACTCGAGTGCATATCCCCATAAGAAGATTGACAGACTGGTAAACCCCATCATTGATCGAACTATGTCCAACAGGATCCAATTCCTTCTTTCAAACACACCATTATGCTGTGGTATTCTAGAAGGAGTCCATTAGGAGAGAATCCCATTTTTTTTAGATATGTTGAAAATTCACTAGAAAGATACTCACCCTATTGGTAAGATCGAAGAGTTTTAATACTCTTTCCAGTTTGCTTTTCTATCTGATTACGGAATAGTTTGAATATTTCAAATGACTCCAACTTGTATATTATTAAGTAGACATACCCATACCTCGATAGGTCATTCATGAATGTTATGAAGTATAAATATTCATCTCTAGTACTTGAGCTCATAGATCCACATACATCAGTATGTACCAGACCTAGGAGTCACTGGCTTGCTCACCCTTTCTAGTAAAAGATGACTTGGTCATCTTACCAAAAAGACATGACTCATAGGTTGGAAGTGATTTACAAACATTAACTTCAAGAATTCCTTATTGAGCCAATCTGTTTATTCTATTCTTGTTAATGTGACCTAGCCTATAGTGTCAAAGATAGACTTCAGACACATCATTTATTCTAGGGCATTTACCAAAGGACTGGACCATATTAACAAGCTATGATAGTAAATAAATATTGTTATTCAATTATCTAATATAAATCATAACACCATTCAAAATGATATTATAAATTTTTTTATTAAAAATTCATAACTATTTTTGGCCAAAAGGCTTATAGAAATAACATTCAACAAAACGTTTGGATAAAAGTGACAATTACATAGAATAACTTTATGAGAATTAATTACAAAGTTCATTATTCCTAACGCTAGAACTAGAACTTGTCTTTCATCTCCAATGTTCAAGATCCTCTCGCCTTTATCAAATCTTCTATTGATCTGCAAATCCTGCATCAAATTATAAATATGATAAGGGCTTCCGGTATCTAATACTCAGATAATAGTATCATATATTGAGAAGTTGCAAGCTGTTATCATATAATTACCTTGCCCAGCAACTACTTGCTTTTCCCTCGGCCTATTTGGGTCTAGGAAGGCAATGTACTGAGGATAGTTTTTCTTCTAGTGCTCCTACATCTTGCAAAAGAAGCACTCTACCTAGCTTTGGTCGGGCTTGAGCTTCTTGATCTGATCCTGTGCAGATGTTCAAGCATGTGGCTGGATCTTCTTATTCTTCTTCTTCTTGCTCTTCTTTCCTTTCTTAAAGAATCGATGATCAGAAGAAGACCCTTCCATAACATACATTGACTCTTTATAGAGATGGTGATCCTTCTCAAAGTTCTATAATAATTCCAATAAAACATGATAGTTTACTATAGGCTTTGTCATTCGAAAATGAGTAAGAAAGGGTAGGAAGGACTTGAGCAGAGAGTTCAGAATTGCATCCTTCACAAGCTGCTCGTGCAAGGAAAAGTCCAGTTTACTCAGGCACTCAATCATCTCGATCATGTATAATACATGATCGGTGACTGACGTCCCACCCCTTATCCGAGTGTTGAAAATGGCATAACTAGTCTTTTGCCTCTCAATGTCATCAGGCATGCGAAAGAAGTCATTCAACATTTGAAGCATCTCCTATGGTTGGACATTTTCAAACCTACGGCTGAACTCATCATTCATTGCTGCTAACATTATGCACTGAATGGTGGTGCAGTCATTGAGTCACTTCTGATAAGTGTTTCGGACCACCCCTTTAGTGTTTGGAGCTAGATCTTTAAGTGCTAAATCTATCATGATGTACAGAATCCATTCATGCTCTAGGATAATTTTCAACTTTCAATACCAGCTATCAAAGTTGGGTTCCATGAGTTTGTCATATCGAATAATGATCGGAGCGATAGGATAGTGGTCATAATTATAGAAAAAAGAAAAATCAAATCTAATTAGTATATGAATTATTTATCCTAAAGACTTGGACTTTAGTCTAAAGATTCTCTCATTATTTTATACGAACTAGTAGTCTCTACCTTCAATTTGAGAAATTACTTTAATTTCTTAGTGGGTACTAGAATCCATACAGACTACATAAAAGCCCGACTTTGGTTAGTCAATCCATGTGCATCAATGGATAGGTTGATAACTAATTATTTTTCTAAACAATTTTTAGTAATTTTAATTTTATCCTGAAAATCTAATCAGTAGACTTTGGCCTCCACTGAAAAGATCCGGCTAGGTCCAACCATTAACATGACCATATTTGGTGCATCTAACCAATAAATGATCAGACCCAACTTTGATCGATCAACCTGACCAGCATTAGAAAGACATAACTAAATCATCATATTATGAATGACAATTTTATTAGTCAATAAGCACCAGGCCTTTAGGCCTCCAATGATTATTAAATTAATGGATCCATTATCACTCAACTTAATGGAAGGCTATGAATTAGTTATCACCATAACTATACCATTTTTAAGGACCTAATAATTTTAGAAAATTTTATTAAGTAATTTTAAGAAGAGAAGAGAAGACTGACCATCCAATTTTGATCTTCCTACTGACTTCACCAAGTCAGATCAAAAAGGACCTAATTCAAGCCAATATTAGGAGCACCTAAATCAGTCACACTAATTTATCTAATTGATCTGGATGAGCCTAAATCATCAAATGATCTAATCAAAATCTAATTCATCAGAATGGCCAGATAAATGAAATCAGTAAAAGGGATATGCCATTAACTCATCAAAGATTGAATCAATATGAGTAGCTTCCAATTAAAAATTACTGATATGGACTATCAAATTTATCTTAGACACCATTCGGTTCATTAGTTTCAATTTGACCAACCTTATAATTTCGAGTTTGATCGAATAGCCACGAATCATATCCATTTGGTCCTAGTTAAAAGCATGGACTGTTAGATATATGTGCTCTAGAAGCCAGAATTGGCTGACACTTGTAATACACTTCTAGGGGAAAAATTGTAATTTTGACTAAAAGCAATAAACGGATTATTTTCTATCACATATGTGTATTTAGTGTCTGTGATACATCCTTTGAGTTAATGGCAATGATAATTCATATTTTCAAGAGTTGAAAATTTAAGACATGAATAATCATTATTAACTCATAAATAGCTCCCGACCACAGGATCATCACAGATGGTGATTGATCCAGAAGGTTGGTGTACAATCACTTCTCTTTAGTAGATGAGTCTTGAGTCTACGGTGTGGAAACATCAGAGCGAGAGTACAGGTACTCGTTAGAGAATGAGGGCACTGAGCGTGACCACCTCGAGTAGTCATTAGGGAGTCTACCTTCTCGTCAATGACTGACTCGATGCTGCAGTAGTGTGTCTGGTTCTTTGACCTAAGGTGCATCGGCAGTTCACCTTGAGGGTGTTATAGTTTGACTACACCATTACTCGGTCTCCTAGCCATATGGAACCCTGAGGTGTATGTTGGCTATAGCATGTTCATTGTAGGAACTGGATGACATCAAGATGGAATCTATCTACCTCGGTGGTAGAGGAGCAGCCCTATGATAATCATGAAGAATCAAGTCCAGAAGCCCATGGCCATGGCAGAGTGAAATAATAGAAAGAGTTTCTATTTAGATTTTCACATTGGACTTGAATCGAATGATTACATCATATGACAGAGACTAGGGTTTGACGAGTTTACCTTAACCCTAATCTGATCGGGGCTCAAGATAGAAGAACTTAAATCACACAAGGTAGCTGCACCAAGAGGTTCGCATTCAGCTCTGATGGGTTGCCACCATATACTGCTAGGTGTCATTGGTGGATTTTGGGAGCAATTAGAATGATTTAGATGATCGATCATTCTAGCTGTTCGAATCAGAAGAGTTCTGATCCATCGAAAGGAGTTTCGATGATGTCGATGATAGAGATCATGACATATCCCATTACCATATAGAACTGAACCTAACTGGGTCACACAAATAAGGGTTTGAATCTGGTGATCATCAATTGAACTGATCTAGTTCAATTGATCTGAATGAGATTCAATTAGGTTCAAGGAAATCGTGCTAGCACTCGATTGAACCTAACGTTCTTCTTTTACTATCATAAATAAGTTGTCCTGTCTGAGCCAAAGGAGTTTGTGCTCAATCAGAGGCCTTCATATGGTCTGACTGGAGGTTGTCCAAGTCAAAAAAGGTTGTCTTATTTATAAGACATTACCTGCCATTTTTGGTCACCTGCCATTTCTTATTCTTTGACTTTGGTCAAAAGTCTACCTTTGACTGGTCAAACATTGACCATTGATACTTTGACTTTTGACCACATGTCATGCACCTATTGGAGAGCTGGTGGGGGCCTGTCCCCCTGCCAGAACCTGGCAAGGAGGAGGGCACACGCCAAGGGTGGCGTGCGCCCAAGATTGGAGGAGTCTTGGAGTCCTTGTTGGACAAGGACTCCACCTCTCTTTTGGATTCCAATTAGAGTTCTCCCTAAAACCAACTTTGACTGGTCTTAGGTGCCCTCTAAGTAGGAATCCAAGGGTCTCTATTCCCACCAATCAGATTTAGATCTGATTTCACAAAGGGTTGTGATTGGTTGGGAGGAAGAGGAGTTGGATCACGCTTAGTCTATAAAAAGGACCCTGCGCCCAACTCAGTTAGTAATTCAATTGAAAATTGAAAACCCCATGCCCCAAGGCTACCTCTCCCCTCCTCCTCCATGCCAAAGCTCCTTATCCCTCTCATCTCCACATCCAAAAGAGTTTTGGACCTTGGTTGGTGCGATCCAGATCAAAGAAAGATGATCTAAAGCAAGAAGGCTGCACTGCTGCAAAGGACGACTGCTAATCTTCAAAAGGAGTTTTGAAGATCCTCCAGATCAGATCCAGATCTGATTCATGGAGGTGTGATAGAAAAGAAGAGGATCTCTAGATCCAGCCTGAGTGGATACCGTTAGAGGCCAGGCGCTTGCGTGGCTAGCTCCAGAACCTTCCGCTGCAAACAGGATCATCAATAGGGTAATAGGATTACCCAAATCAGGTAAATTAAATTTGATTTAATTTATTCTTATTTTATTTTATTTATTAAAATAATAAGAATTTGATCTAAAACATCCCAAATCTAATATAGATTAAAGAAAATTTTTTTTTAAATATATCTCTTGATCTGATCAGATCTGAACGAACCTGGTCCGGAAAATCAGGATTTCCCTTCAACTGGTATTAGAGCCATGGTTCTAAAATTATTTAGATATAATTTTAAATTTATTTTAATTAGAAAATAAGTAATTTTAGATGTCACATGAGATGTGATCAGATCTAAAATCAAAAAAAATTAAAATTAAATAATTTGGATCTAAGATTAGAAGATATGCATGACTAGTTCTAGAATAGAATAGTTCTATAGAATAGTCTTGCATGTTCTTGATTTAATCTAATTAAATCATATTTTAGATCTTTTTATTTACTATTTTTTAATATTATAAGTGTTATAATAATATCTAAAAAATAGCAAATAAAATTATTTAATTTTTGAATATCATATGAGATATGATTGATGCATGTCTAGACTAGTTGTAGAATAGTTCTACATAATTGTCTAGATTAGAATTTATTTTGATTAGATTAATTTAAATCTAATTTTTTAGATTATTATAAGATAATTTAGATCTGAAAACATGCATGATTTGATACATGAGATGTATACAAAATATGCCATAATTAGATCTGATTTATATATGAGATATATGATATAGATCTAATACTGTTTTGTAGTATTGAATGTTCCTGATTAAGGCGTTCCTCTTGGCCGTCCGATCATAAGAACGAAGAAGGATTTAAAGGTCCTCTCTTCCCATTCGATGGGATGTTCTTATGATGTGTAGGGGTGCTGCATGTTCGTCCTTAATCAAAAACCCAAAATTTACTTTCTGCAAAACCCTAGATCCTAAAACCCTTGGATTTATTGTGCATATTTTATTTATGAACCCTACTTAATTAAGAATTAAGTTTATGGAATATTAATTAGGTCTAAAATTGAGAATTTCAGATCTAAGACATATTCATAATACTGGGTTCGGGCTTGGGTAGCTCAATTAGGTCTAAGCGGTTGATCAAACCGAATCAAGAGTTGGTTAGATGGGATCAACAATGCTTAAATTGACCAGCCTAATAGGATTAAGTCTGGGTCAAGATCGAGTCACGATCAAGTAAGACCTAATTAGGCTCAGAGGTTAGAGTCTGGATTGTAGGCTAACCCAATTGGTTCTGGCTCAACAATTTGGTGTCTAAGGTAAGTTTGGCATAGACGACCGACTGGTTTTTAATTGGAAGCTACTCAATCCTGAATGCGTTCTTGTACGAGTTAATGGCATATTCCTTCCACCGGTCTCACTTACCTGGCCATATCTGTTGACACAGTTCTGATCTGAGGTGGTCAATAATCCGAGCTAACCCATGCCACTAGGTTAGTCATAATTGTTATGACTAAGCCAAGTCTAGTTTAATGAGACCTAAATCAATTCTTCCTAAGAAAAGATTAAGTCTGAGGTCTTCCACCATTGTAGATGTGCGGGCCCTTTTCGAGGTTGATTGTTCTCGACTGGATACAGTGGCTCAGTTGCACCGAGAAGACGCAACCATGTCTATTAGGCATTGGATGCTATGGGCTGGAGGATGAGTTGGGCTCAATATTCCGGATACGGTGAGAGACTCAATTAGGAACCCAGTCTATGCAAATGGTGGGTCTGACTTAACTAAGGAGTGGATCAATATTCCGGATACGGTGAGATTCATGAATTAGAGACCAAGTTTGGGTGCACCATGATTAGAGAATCATTGAACAAGAGTTGTTCACTCATTGGCTAACCCATCACCAATAACTGTTAGGTGAGGTGATGAGTCAGTTGGTGAGACCGCACCACCCACTAGAAATCATTAATCGTGAAGATTTTTGCATCTCTACAGAGGGAGTGTAGGGATCCGAGAAAATAGTGAGAGCTAATTTGTTTAAAAATAAAATCCCTAAATAAATTGGTCAAGTCAAAATTACAGTATCTAACTAGAATCTTTGACTCTCTACAGAAAAATGTCTGCGTCCAACCCATTGGCACGTATCCTGGACACACATAGACTGACTGGACCCAATTATAAAGATTGGCTCAGGAACTACAAAATTATTTTGGGTTCTGAGAAGTTAACCCATGTTTTGGACCAGGACCCTCCCACCTTACCAGCCCGTCCATCTGTTGAACAGAGAGCGTCTCTGGAAAAATGGATTGACGAAGATAATAAGGCCAGATATTACATGTTGGGCTCGATGTCTGATGAGCTCCAGCACCAACATGAAGATATCAGGACTGCTCGCCAAATGTTGGCTCACCTGCAGGAGATGTTTGGTGAACAGAGTCACGCAGCCAAATATCAAGTCACGAAATAACTTTTTAAGGCTAAAATGCGTGATGGGCAGTCAGTCCAAGATCACTGTCTAACAATGATCAAGGACATGGAAGAGCTTGAGAAGCTTGGTGTGAAGTTAGACTTGGACTTGCAGAATGATATTATTCTGCAATCCTTGACTGATGCATATGGGCAATTCATCATGAATTACCATATGCATAAACTTCAGAATTTCTTGGCCGAATTAATGAATATGCTGGTTACCGCTGAGCTTTCTATGAAAGGTTCTAAAGGCTCAGTTCTTGCTATGGAATGGACTTCTTCCAAAAGAAAGTCTTCTGGAAAGAAAAAGAAGTCTGTGAAAAAGCAAAAGATGGAAGGATCAAAGAAAAAGAAGGCAGAGCCGAAGAAGAAGGTCGATGTCAAAGGAAAGTATTTCCATTGCAACAGCGACGGCCATTGGAAGCGGAACTGCCCTACTTACCTGGCCACCCTGAAGAACAAGAAGGAAGGTCCTTCTGGAGGTATGCTCGTTATTGAGTCTAACCTTACGATTTCTTCTGCATCCAGTTGGGTGCTTGACTCTGGTTCTAGTGCTCATCTGTGCACTTCCATGCAGGGTCTTGAGGATAGCAGGAGGCTGAGGGATGGAGACATGATCCTACGTGTCGGTAATGGAGCAAGAGTTGCTGCAGTAGCCGTGGGAACATACCCTCTTCGATTACCATCTGGTTTAGACTTAGTTTTGAAAGACTGTTATTTTGTGCCTGCAGCTAGCAGGAATTTGATTTCTGTTTCATGCTTAGCATAAGAAGGTTATGTGATCACCTTCTTTAAGGACCATTGTAACATTCTTTATGAAAGAAATAAAATTGCAAATGGTTTCCTTATTAATGGTCTTTATCAGCTACATATTGATGTACCTGTTCTAACTATCGAGCAAAACGTGAATGCCAAACGACCTAGGGATAGTCCAAATGATAGATATCTATGGCACCTAAGATTAGGTCATATAGCAGAAGATAGGATCAACAAATTGGAGAAAAATGGGCTATTGAGTCCATTGACTTCCGAGTCATATCCAACTTATGAATCCTTGTCTTCAAGGCAAAATGACTAAACTCTCCTTTTGTTAGGACATGGGGAGAAGGGCCACAGATCTCCTTGCCCTAGTACATACTGATGTGTGCGGCCCATTTGATGTGCCGGCTAGAGGCAATTTTGTCTACTTCATTACCTTTACCGATGATCTGTCTAGGTATGGGTATGTGTATCTTATGAGACACAAGTCTGAAGCTTTTGAAAAGTTCAAAGAATTCAGACATGAAGTAGAAAAACAAACTGGAAAACCCATTAAGGTTCTTCGATCAGATCGAGGAGGTGAATACCTTAGCCGAGAATTTCTAGACTATCTCAAGAAAAATGGCATAGTCTCTCAATGGACTCCACCAGGAACACCTCAACTCAATGGGGTTTCAGAACGGAGAAATCGGACCTATTGGATATGGTTCGATCCATGATGAGCTTCACAGACCTCCCTGATTTTCTTTGGGGATACTCATTGTTAACTTCAATTTATCTACTGAATAGGGTTCCCTCTAAAATCGTTCCTACCACACCGTATGAGATATGGCACGGTAAGAAACCAAGTCTGAGTCATCTCAGAATTTGGGGTTGTCCGGAGCTCACGTCAAAAGACAACAAGCGGACAAGTTAGAGTTTAGGTCCTTCAGAGCTCGATTCATAGGATATCCTAAAGAGTCATTAGGATACTATTTCTACATTCCAGAAGACCACAATGTGATTGTGAGTCGACATGCCATCTTTCTTGAAAAATAGTTTATTCAAGATAGCGGCATTGGAAAGCAGATCAAGCTTGATGAGAAAGTCTCACAAGTGGAACGAGCTAAGGACCAAGTGGAACCAAATCAGGTTTGAGCCAATAAGAACACTACCTCCTCCACCTCGTAGATCGGAAAGAGTTTTCCGTCCCCCTGAAAGATACTTAGGTATTATTTCAGAGGAAGTAGAGAAAATGTTCCTCGTAGGTAATGGTGCTCATGGTGATGATCCCAAAACCTACAATGAGGCGATATCAGATATCGACTCCGAGAAATGGCTTAGAGGCAATGCAGTCAGAAATTGACTCGATGCACTCAAACCAAGTCTGGACCTTGGTAGATCCACCAGAAGGTATAGTACCTATTGGGTGTAAATGGATCTTCAAGAGAAAGATTGGTGCAGATGGGAATGTGGAGACATTCAAGGCTAGACTAGTGGCAAAAGGTTATAGTCAACGCGAAGGCATTGACTATCAGGATACCTTTTCCCAGTAGGCTATGCTAAAATCCATCCGCACATTGCTTGCCGTTGCAGCCTATTTCGATTATGAAATATGGCAAATGGACGTGAAAATGGCATTCCTTAAATGGATATCTTGAGGAAGATATCTATATGGAACAGCCGCTAGGTTTCACATCCAGTGATACTGATCACAAGGTTTGCAAGCTGCAAAGGTCCATATATGGACTTAAGCAAGCATCTCGGAGCTGGAACACTCATTTCAATGATGTGATCAAAAAGTTTGGTTTCATCAAAAATGAAGAGGAACCATGTGTTTTCAAAAAGGTCAGTGGGAGCGCTGTTGTCTTCCTCGTATTGTACGTGGATGACATCCTCCTTATTGGGAATGATATTCCCATGTTGACACAGTCAAAATATGGTTGTCCAAGGAATTCTCCATGAAAGACCTAGGTGAAGCATCCTTTATTCTAGGAATTAAGGTCTATAGGGATAGACCGAATAGGATGCTAGGACTTTCACAGAAGATGTACATAGAGAAAGTACTAAAGAGGTTTAGTATGGAAAACTCTAAGAGGGGATTAATACCCTTCAGACATGGTATTCATCTTTCCAAGAAGATGTGCCCCAGCACACCTGAGGAAATAGAACGCATGAGCAAGATCCCTTATGCTTCTGCAATAGGGAGCCTCATGTATGCCATGCTATGTACACGACCTGATATAGCCCATGCTGTGAGTGTCACAAGCAGATATCAGTCAAATCCAGGTGAAGAACACTGGACTTCTGTGAAATGTATCCTTAAGTACTTGAGAAGAACTAAGGATATGATGTTGGTCTTTGGTAATGGAGAACTCCAAGTCCAGGGATACACAGACTCGGACTTTCATGTCTGATATAGATGATCGAAAGTCGACATCTGGAAGTCTGTTTGTGTGCAATGGTGGAGCTGTCAGCTGGAAGAGTTCCAAGCAAACGGTGATAGCAGATTCCACCATGGAAGCAGAATATATCGCTGCATCAGAGGCTGCGAAGGAAGCATTCTGGTACAAGAAGTTTGCTGCAGAAATCAGGAGTAATGCCATCAGATGCCATTCCTCTATACTGCGACAACAATGGCGCCATAGCCCTTGCTAAGGAGCTAAGGTCTCACCAGAAATCCAAGCATATTGAGCGGCGATACCACCTCATCCGCGATTACCTCGAAAAGGGTTATGTCGAGGTCAAGAGAGTCAACTCCGCAGATAATGTGGCAGACCCACTTACAAAGCCGTTGGGCCAGCAGAAGATCGAAGCCCACCTTGAGAAGATGGGACTTAGACTTGTAGCCAATTGGCTTTAGGACAAGTGGGAGATTGTTAGATATATGTGCCCTAGAAGCCAGAATTGGCTGACACTTGTAATACACTTCTAGGGGCAAAATTATAATTTTGACTATAAATCAATAAAATGGATTATTTTCTATCACATATGTGTATTTAGTGTCTGTGATACATCCTTTGAGTTAATGGTAATGATAATTCATATTTTCAAGAGTTGAAAATTTAAGACATGAATAATCATTATTAACTCATAAATAGCTCCGACCATAGGATCATCACGAGGATGGTGATTGATCCGAAAGGTTGGTGTACAATCGCTTCTCTTTAGTAGATGAGTCTTGAGTCTACGGTGTGGAGACACCGGAGCGAGAGTACAGGTACTCGTTAGAGAACGAGGGCACTGAGCGTGACCACCTCGAGTAGTCATTAGGGAGTCTACCTTCTCGTCAATGACTGACTCGATGCTGCAGTAGTGTGTCTGGTTCTTTGACCTGAGGTGCATCGGCAGTTCACCTTGAGGGTGTTATAGTTTGACTACACCATTACTCGGTCTCCTAGCCATATGGAACCCTGAGGTGTATGTTGGCTATAGCATGTTCATTGTAGGAACTGGATTGCATCAAGATGGAATCTATCTACCTCGGTGGTAGAGGAGCAGCCCTATGATGATCATGAGAATCAAGTCCAGAAGCCCATGGCCATGGCAGAGTGAAATAATAGAAAGAGTTTCTATTTAGATTTTCACATTGGACTCGAATCGAATGATTACATCATATGACAGAGACTAGGGTTTGACGAGTTTACCTTAACCCTAATCTGATCGGGGCTCAAGATAGAAGAACTTAATCACACAGGTAGCTGCACCAAGAGGTTCGCATTCAGCTCTGATGGGTTGCCACCATATACTGCTAGGTGTCACTGGTGGATTTTGGGAGCAATTAGAATGATTTAGATGATCGATCATTCTAGCTGTTCGAATCAGAAGAGTTCTGATCCATCGAAAGGAGTTTCGATGATGTCGATGATAGAGATCATGACATATCCCATTACCATACAGAACTGAACCTAACTGGGTCACACAAACAAGGGTTTGAATCTGGTGATCATCAATTGAACTGATCTAGTTCAATTGATCTGAATGAGATTCAATTAGGTTCAAGAAAATCATGCTAGCACTCGATTGAACCTAACGTTCTTCTTTTACTATCATAAATAAGTTGTCCTGATCTGAGCCAAAGGAGTTTGTGCTCAATCAGAGGCCTTCATATGGTCTGACTGGAGGTTGTCCAAGTCAGAAAAGGTTGTCTTATTTTGTAAGACATTACCTGCCATTTTTGGTCACCTGCCATTTCTTGTTCTTTGACTTTGGTCAAAAGTCTACCTTTGACTGGTCAAACATTGACCATTGACACTTTGACTTTTGACCACATGTCATGCACCTATTGGAGAGCTGGTGGGGGCCTGTCCCCCTGCCAGAACCTGGCAAGGAGGAGGGCGCACGCCAAGGGTGGCGTGCCCAAGTTGGAGGCGTCCTTGGAGTCCTTGTTGGACAAGGACTCCACCTCTCTTTTGGATTCCAATTAGAGTTCTCCCTAAAACCAACTTTGACTGGTCTTAGGCACCCTCTAAGTAGGAATCCAGGGGTCTCTATTCCCACCAATCAGATTTAGATCTGATTTCACAAAGGGTTGTGATTGGTTGGGAGGAAGAGGAGTTGGATCACGCTTAGTCTATAAAAAGGACCCTACGCCCAACTCAATTAGTAATTCAATTGAGAATTGAAAACCACATGCCCTAAGGCTACCTCTCCCCTTGTCCTCCATGCCAAAGCTCCTTCTCCCTCTCCATGTCCAAAAGAGTTTTGGACCTTGGTTGGTGCGATCTAGATCAAAGAAAGGCAATCTAAAGCAAGAAGGCTGCACTACTGCAAAGGACGACTGCTGATCTTCAAAAGGAGTTTTGAAGATCCTCCAGATCAGATCCAGATCTAATTCTTGGAGGTGTGATAGAGAAGAAGAGGATCTCCAGATTTAGCCTGAGTGGATACCGGTAGAGGCCAGGCGCTTGCGTGGTTAGATCCAGAACCTTCCGCTGCAAACAGGATCATCAACAGGATAATAGGATTACCCAAATCAGGTAAATTAAATTTGATTTAATTTATCCTTGTTTTATTTTGTTTATTAAAATAATAAGAATCAGATCTGAAATATCCCAGATCTGATGCAGATTAAAGAAAAAAATTTTTGAAATATATCTCTTGATCTGATCAGATCTGAACGAACCTGGTCCGAAAAATCAGGATTTTCCTTCAACATGGACTTGACCAACTACAACTATTGTAATTGAGTCTAAAGAGTTCTTGATCTAATCTAAATCAACATTTGGTTAGATTTGATCAATTACTCTAATTTAATCCATTCTTTAACTAATCTTAGTTCTAACCTAATTAATGGACTTAATTCATCTAATCCAATAACCCATATTTTATGATCAATGACTTGGGATCTTTAATTCATAATTTTAAATCCTAATTCATAATACTTAATTCTTAATTAAGTTTTTGGGCGGAAGGTGGGGTTCAGCATTTCAAAAATATTTTTTAAAATTTTGAAAGGTTCTATTCACTAAATGGATCGACTCATTTCAAAATGGGTAGGCTCATTTCAAAAACATGTACTAGTTGTAGGTTCTATATACAATACATAAAAACCATGAATCTAAATTTAGATCTAATCTAACACATTCATGATTAAAATAGACTGAACCAATTTCAAAAATTCTTTCATCATTTATCTTCAAGAATGAGTTCACAATGGCACCCCTACCGCCATATGAGATGCCCATCAAATGGAAGGAGATGGCCTTTAAACCATACTTATCCCTTATGACTAGATGGCTTAGTGGCTCATTCAAGCTTGATTACTAGGCTACTCAAAAGTATTATATATCTAATATGCAAATATTTTTAAATTTTAAAGCATATAAATCATATTTAATGAACCTTGCTTTGATACCACTGTAGAAATCATTGCAGGATTTCTATCTCTACTTTCAAAACTTTTTCAAAAAATTAATATAATAAAATTAAAAATTAATCTAATTAATTATTAGCTCTATAGATCATATCATTAAACCCTACATATCAAGGATCTAAATGTGATATACATGCTTTTAAAATCTAAAAATTAAATTGCTAGCAGTAAAACAATTTTACTACTCTACGCATTCAGAACATGGCACCTTGCACCAGTAGCTGAACACCATAATCTAATCAAGGTTGAGGAGGTCCTCCAAATGTGACATAGCCACATAAGTCATCTGGCCTCCATGAATCATCCACACGAGGCCCCTATGAAGAAAAATCTCATTTTTCGCCGTAGGATCGTGCCGATCTGATCAAATCTGGGGCAAATTTTTTTAAAAATTTTTAGATAATCCAATCAGATCTAAGAGTTTTTAGATCTGATCATAATAATTTGATATTAAAAATTAAAATTAAATTAAATTAAATTAAATTTCTTATCTTGTTTGGGTAATCTGATTATCCTACGATGATCCTGATCTTTCCTGAGCTTCTGGAAGGAGCCACGCACATGCCTAGCCTCTATCGATATCCACTCAAGCAGGATCTAGATGCCTTCTCCTCATGAATCTTTTTTCTAAAGATCATATCTGAATCTAATCTGAAGAACCATCAAAATAACTTCTAAGGGCAGCTTGTCCGTCTCACGAATACCGTCGCATAGATGCTGAACTCTTCACAAATTTAATTGGATCTTGTTCTCTGATTTCTGCCCAACTTTTGGCATGTAGAAGAAGGAGAAAGAGAGGATTAGAGGGGGTGTGAAACATGGAAGGGGTGGCGGCATATGGACGTGGCAATCATAATTCTTCTAAAAGGCCTTACGCACAGGAGTTTTTATACAAGTCCCTTGCGCCATCTAGACTCCTAAGTGATCAAGTAACTTATTTGCTTGATTACCTAGGACTCCAATCTGATAGCCCACATTGCCAACCTAATCTTTATTAGGTTTGGTCACCCAAAACTCCTCCCAAGTTGGCGAGAACAAAGGATAAGGAGGAGTCCATGGTGCATGGGACTCCTCCCTTCAAGAGTTTGATCCAAATCAAACTCTATTAGAAACCTAATCCAGGCATCACAAAAAATCATGAAATGGGGCTGACCCAAAGTATGAATCAAGCCCAATCACATAACAAAAAATCAGAGTAAAATGATTTTCATTGAATTTTCTAGAAGCCTCTAATCAGGTGACCCTCAACTCTCTCAATTAGGTTAACTTTTGACCTTAGTCTAATTGCACTATGAATGGATTTAATTTCTACAATTAATCTGACCTAAATAGATTTTAGTCAGATAAAAATAAACCCATCCAAAATATATGAATGAGTCAAATCAAATTTGGCTCGATTGCAACAAGTCAGAAAGATTATAGAAAGGAGAAAGTTAGGCTTAATCGTGTGCTAGCACGATTATCTTGAACCTGATTTGATCTAATCCAAATCAACCAAACTAGGCTAGCTTAATTGATGACATCCAAACTCAAATCTTTATTTATGTGATCCAGTTAGGTTTAGTTTCATATGGTAATAAGATATGTTGTGATCTCTATCATCGACATCATCAAAATACCTTTCGATGGACCTGAACATTTTTGATTCATACAATTAGAATGATCGATCATCCAAATCATTCTAATTGCTCTCAAAATCCATTAGTGATATCTAGCAGTATATAGTGGCAACCCATAGAATTGAAAATGAATCTCTCGATGTAGTTATCTGTGTGATTGGATTCTTCTATCTTGAGCCCCGATAGAATTAGGATTAAGGTGAACTCATCAAACCCAACATCTATCATATGAATTAATTATTCGATTTGAGTCCAATGTAAAATCCTAATAGAAACTCTTTCTATCATCTTCACTCTTCCATGGCTATAGGCTTAAGGACTCAATCTCATGATTATCATAGGGCTACTCCTTATCTACCGAGGTAGATAGATCTCCTATTAGTGCAATCCAATTCCTACAATGAAACATGCTATAGCCAACATACACCTTAGGATTTTGAATGGCTAAGAGATCGAGTTATGCTGTAGTCAAACTATAACACCCTCAAGGTGAACTATCGATGCATCTCAGATCAAAAAATTAGATACACCACTGCAGCATCGAGCTAGTCATCGACGAGAAGGTAGACTTCCTTATGACTGCTCAAGATGGTCATGCTTAGTGCCCTCATTCTCTAATGAGTACCTGTACTCTCATTCTGGTGTCTCCACATCATAGACTCAAGATATATCTATCCTAAGAAAGTGATCGTATACCAATCTTTCAGATCAATCACCATCCTCGTGATGATCCTACAATTGGGAGCATTTTATGAGTTAATTATGAGAATTCATGTCATAAATTTTCAACTCTTGAAAATATGAACTATCATTACCATTAACTAAAAAGATGTATCACAGACACTTTAAATACACATTGTGATAGAAAATAATTTTTTTATAAATTTATAATCAAAATTATAAAATTATCCTTAGATATGTATTACAAGTATTTAGCCAATCTGGCTTCTAGGGCCCACATCTAACAAACTCCCACTTGATCTAAAGCCAATTGACTAAAAATTTAAGTCTCATCTTCTCAAGGCGGAATCTTTTGCTGGCTCAATGGCTTTGTCAATGGGTCAGCTGTATTATCTACAGTATCGACTCTCTTGACCTCGACGTATCCCTTCTCAAGATAATCATGGATGAGGTGATATTGCTGCTCGATGTACTTAGATTTCTAGTGAGACCTCGACTGCTTAGCTAGGGCTATGGTGCCATTGTTATTACAGTATAGAGGAACGGCATCTAATGGCATCACTTCGAGCTTTGTAATAAACTTCTTATACCAAAATGCCTTCTTTGTAGCCTCTGATGCAGCAATATACTCTACTTTTATGGTGGAGTCTGCTATCATCATTTTTTTGGAACTCTTCCAACTGATAGCTCCACCATTATAAATAAACAGACTTTCAGATGTTGACTTTCGATCATCTATATTGGATATAAAATTTGAGTCTGTATACCCCTAGATCTAGAGTTCTCTATTACCAAAAATTAGAAATATATCCTTAGTCCTTCTCAAGTACTTAAGGATACATTTCATAGAAGTCCAATGCTCTTCATCTGGATTGGACTGATACCTGCTCGTGACACTTATAGCATGGGCAATATCAGATCGTGTACATAACATGGCATACATGAGGCTCCCTATTGCCAAAGCATAAGAGATCTTGCTCATGCATTCAGTCTCCTCAGGTGTGCTAGGATACATCTTCTTGGAGAGATGAATGCCATGTTTGAAGGGTACAATCCCCTCTTAGAGTTTTTCATGCTAAACTGTTTTAGCACCTCCTCTATGTACATCTTCTGTAAGAGACCCAGCATCCTATTCGGTCTATCTCTATTGACCTTAATTCTAAGAATAAAGGATGCCTCTCCTAGATCTTTCATAAAGAACTTCTTAGACAATCATATTTTGAATATAGTCAACATGGAAATATCAATCTCAATTAGGAGGATGTCATCTATGTATAGTATAAGAAAGACAATAGCACTTCCATTGATCTTTTTGAAAACACAGGACTTCTCATTCTTGATGAATCCAAATAATTTGATTACATCATTGAAATGAGCATTCCAGCTCCGAGATGCTTGCTTAAGTCCATATATGAATCTTTGTGGCTTGCATATCTTATGATCATTATCACTAGATGTGAAACCTAGCGACTGTTCTATATAGATATCTTCCTTAGGTATCCATTTAAGAATGTCGTTTCACGTCCATCTGTCATATTTCATAATAAAAATAGGCTGCAATAGCAAGTAATGTGTGGATGGATTTGAGCATGGCTACTGATAAAAAAGTATCCTGATAGTCAATGCCTTCGCATTTACTATATTCTTTCGCTACGAGCCTTGCTTTGAATATCTCCATTTCCATTGGCACCTATCTTTTTTTTGAAGATCCATTTACATCCAATAGGCACTATACCTTCAGCTGGATCTACTAAGATCCAAACTTGGTTCGAATATATTGAGTCAATCTCTGACCTCATTGCCTCTAACCATTTTTTGAAGGCGATATCTGATATCGTCTTATCATAGATTTTGGGATCATCACCATGAACCCCATTTTCTGTGAGAAATATTTTGTCTACGTCTTTTGATATAGTACCTTAGTACCTTTCAGGAGGATGAAAAATTCTACTTGATCTACAAGGTAGAGGAGGTAGTGTCTGGGTTGGCTCAATCTAATTGGATTCCATAGGTTCCTTAGCTCGTTTCTCATTAGAGATTTTTTTCTTGAGTCTAATCTGTCTTTCAATGCCACCATCTAAAATAAATTATTTTTCAAGAAAGATGGTATGTCGACTCACAATCACATTATGATCTTTCAAAAAATAGAAATAATATCCTAATAACCTTTTAGGATATCCAATAAATCGAGCTCTAAAGAACCTAGACTCTAATTTATTCACCTATTGTCTCTTGACATGAGCCAGACAATCCTAAATTCTGAGATGACTCGGACTTGATTTCTTACCATGCCATATCTCATACGGTGTGGTAGGAACGATCTTAGCGGGTGTTGCTCAGGTATGGCCACCCAAGAGGGGAGGTGAACTGGGTTTATAAATTTTTTGGTCAATTTAAACTCTAATTCAAATATGTGCTTCTAATTAAGAGAAACTTGAATGCTTATGGTGAATGAGCAATGTGTAGCAGCAGAATTAAAAGCAACTAACTAATACAAATATGTAAAGAAAATAAGGAAAGCAAGAAAAGCAAAACCATAAAATAAACACACAAAGATTTTATAATGGTTCGATGCAATCCCGCACCTATGTCCACTCCATAAGCTATCTCCTTAGGAATTATACTATAATCTAAGATTATAGTGTATTTGTTTTGACCCAGGATCATCAACAAATCTAATTGATTTTGCCGGACTCACCAACCACAACCCTATACCGATAGTTTTCTTAGATTCACTATCAATCTGATTGGTTTTAACCTAGGAGCACCAATCATAATCTTTACACTATCCAATTTTTGGCTTGGACCAACCTACATTCAAAGTTTCTTTCTTTCAAAAAAAATTATAAAAAAATAAAAATATAAGTATAAAATTCAGCAAAAAAATAAAAAAAAAAAACTATTTTTGAAGTTTGATGGAGAGGCTGAAAGATGGCTCTTGAAGCTTTGTATTCTCTTCTTTGAAGGTTGAGAGGAAGTTTGAATGAACGAGGATGATGATACTTTGAAGCTCTCTGAATTTGATACATAAGATCCTTTCTTTTCTTTTAGATATTCAATAAACCTCATTATTTTAATGATTTCTACTTTCAATCCGCTTAATCTCACTTTTCAAATATTTCTCTAGCCTTTTATACTCTTTATGATAGCTTGAGGATCAGTTCTAGCCATTGGAAGCCTTGAAAAAGTAGTTGGAGTAGAGAAATAATTGTTTGAAAAAGCTATAGAAAACTAGCTGTTACAATCATTGGGTCGGCTCAGTCCTAACTAGATCGGCTCAATTTATAGCTAAGTCGGTTTAGTTTCTTAGATCATGAAAATATAGCTTTCTGTACTTTCTATCTTTTGCTTCCACTGAGACTAGGTTTGCTCAGTCTCAGACTAGGTCGGCCTAGTTTGCATGAAGAAAAAATCTAGTTTTTTGGATCAGGTTCGTTCAGATCTGATTAGATCAAGAGAAATATTTCAAAATTTATTCTCTTGAACCCAGATCAGATTTGATACTTTCTAGATTTGATATTATTGATCTAATAAAACAAAATAAAATAAAAAATAAATTAAATCTAATTTAATTTATCTTGTTGAGTTGTGAGTTGTCTCTTGCAAAACTAGGTCGGCCTAGTTTTCTCTTCAAAACTCCTTTCAAAGATGTGAGTTGTCTCTTGCAGCAGTGCTGCCTTCTTCCTTTTTCTGTCACCTTTCTTTTGCTTGGATCGCACCAAACTAAAGCCCAAAAATTCTTAGGCGTGGATAGGAGAGAGAAGACCTGAAGATGGCATGAAGGAGGGAGAGGGGAAGCCTTGTGGCATGGGCAATAGGTCAGACTCTCTAGACCTTGGCACAGACAGGATTTTTATAGATCCTGTTGCACCATGCAGTGCCACATCATCCCTACCAATCATGGCCTTTTGTGCAATCAGATCTAAATCTGATTGATAGGATGACATCATCTGATCTAATCAGATGAGAGCCCCTCTAAATCATTCTTAGATGGTGCCAAGACTGGTCAAAGACAAGTCTTTGGCGCCACCTAGGTAGAGTCCCTGAAGTAACCTAGAGTCCCATTTGTATGGGACTCCAGGCGTCATTATCCTTAGGCTCACACCTCTCTAGGCGTGCGGCCCCTCCCTTTCCACTTTTTAGAAGGAGGACAAATCTTCATCTTCTCTCCTATAGGTGCATGACACATAGGCAGATGTCTAAGTGTCAAAGATCAATGTTTGACCAAAGTCAAAAGACAAGATTTAATAGATGACGGAAAATGGCAAGTATTGTATCAAATTCATCTCATAAATTAAGATAATCTTTTTTTAACCTGGACAAGCTCTAGTCAGACCATATAAAGGTACCTAAGTGAGTCGAAATATATTTGTCTCAATCGAGATAACTTTTAATGATAATTAAAGGAGAACATTAGGCTCAATCGTGTGCTAACATGATTTTCTTGAACCTAATTGAATCTAATTCAAATTAATTGAATTGGATTAGTTCAATTGATAATACCTAGATCGAAACCCTTATTTATGTGATCCAGTTAGGTTCAATTTTATATGGTAATGAGATATGTCACAATCTCTATCATCGACATTATCGAAACACCTTTCGATGGATCAGAATTTTTCTGATTCAGATAACTAGTATGATTGATCATCTAAATCATTCTAATTGCTCTCAAAATTCACCAGTGACACCGTGCAGCATATGATGGCAATCCATCAGAATTAAAAATGAATCTCTCGGTGTAGTTACCTATATGATTAAGTTCTTCTATCTTGAGCCCCGACTAGATTAGGGTTAAGGTAATCTCGTCAAACCCTAATATCTATCATACGATTAATCATTCGATTCAAGTCCAATATGAAAATCTTAATAGAAACTCTTTCTATTATTTCACTCTGCCATGGCCATGGGCTTATGGACTTGATTCTCATGATCATCATAGAACTACTCCTCATCTACCGAGATAGATAGATTTTCTATTGGTGCAATCCAATTCCTACAATAAACATGCTATAGCCAACATACACCTTAGGATTTCGAATGGCTAGGAGATCGAGTTATGGTGTAGTCAAACTATAATACCCTCAAGGTGAACTATCGATGCACCTTAGGTCAAAAAACTAGACATACAACTGCAGCTTCGAGCCAGTCATCGACGAGAAGATAGACTTTCTTATGACTGCTTGAGATGGTCATGCTTAGTGCCCTCGTTCTCTAATGAGTATCTGTACTCTCACTCTGGTATCTCTACACCATAGACTCAAGATTCATCTACTATGAAGAAGCAATTGTACACTAACCTTTCGGATCAATCACCATCCTCATGATGATCCTACGATCAAGAGCATTTTATGAGTTAATAATAAAAATTCTTGTCTTAATCACATAGATAGCTGCACCAAGAGGTTCATTTTCAGTTTTGATGGATTGCCACCATATACTACTAGGTGTCACTAGTGGATTTTGGGAGCAATTAGAATGATGTAGATGATCGATCATTCTAGTTATCTAAATCAGAAGAGTTCTGATCCATCGAAAGGAGTTTCGATGATGTCGATGATAGAGATCGCGACATATCCCATTACCATATAGAACTGAACCTAACTAGATCACATAAACAAGGGTTTGAATCTACATATCATCAATTGGATTAATCTAGTTCAATTGATTTGAATTAGATTCAATTAGGTTCAAGAAAATCATGCTAGCACATGATTGAGCCTAATGTTCTCCTTCTACTATCATTAAAAGATGTCTCGACTAAGTCAAATGAGTTTATGCTCACTTAGATACCTTTACTTGATCTGACTGAAGCTTATCTAGGTTAGAAAAGGATTGTCTTAATTTATGAGATAAATTTAAGATAATTCTTGCCATTTTTCGTCATTTGCTAATTCTTGTCTTTTGACTTTTGTCAAACATTGACCTTTGACCCTTGAACATCTGCCCATGTGTCATGCACCTATTGGAGAGCAGATTGGGACTTGTCCCCTTGCTAGATTTTGGAAAGGAGGGGGTGCACACCTAGGGTGGCATGCACCCATGGATAGGGACGACTGGAGTCCCATGCGGATGGGACTTCAGGTTGCTTCTTGGTTTCTACTTAGGTGGCCCATAATTATAGACTTTGACTAGTCTTAGGCGCTATCTAAGGATGAATTAGTGGGGCTCTCATCTAATTGGATCAGGTGATGTCATCCCATCAATCAAATTTAGATCTGATTGCATGAAGCAACATAATTGGCCGGGATGATGTGGCATTGCATGGCGCAGCACGGTCTATATAAATCCTATCAGCATCCAACTTTCAGAGAGTTCTCTCTTACCCCATGCCTCAAGGCTGCCCCTCTTCCTTCTCCAAGCCATCTTCTAATCCTCTCTCTTCTCTCCATGCCTAAGGGAAGTTGGGCTCCAGTTTGGTGCGACCCAGGCAAGAAAAAGTTGACAAGAAAGGAAGAAGGCAGCATTGTTGCAGAGACGACAGCAGATCTTCAAAAAGAGTTTTGAAGATCCTCCAAATCAGATCCAGATCTAATTTTTGGAGAGATGATATAGAAGAAAAAGATCTTTAGATCTAGCCCTAGTGGATACCGGTAGAGGCCAGGTGCTTGTGTGACTAGATCTAGATTCTCAGGCAATCAGCAGGATCATCAAAGGATAATCTAATTACCCAGCATCAAGGTATAATTAAATTAGATTTAATTTATTTTTATTTTTATTTATTAGATTTATAAAATTAAATTTGAGATATCTCAAATCTGATTTAGATATATGAGAGAATTTTTTTAAATATCTCTCTCTTATTTCGATTAGATCTGAACGAGTCTGATCTAGAAAATCAAGATTTTCCCTTCAACTGGTATCAGAGCCAGGTTCTCTCAATTATTTAGATTTAATTTTTAATTTATTTTAATCTAATAATTAATGATTTTAGATATCACATGAGATGTGATTATATCTAAAATTAAAAAAATTAAAATTAAATAATATAGATCTAAGTTCTATAATATGCATGACTAGTTGTAAAATAGAATAGTTCTATAAATAGTCTTGCATTATAATAATTTATTTTGATTAAATTATAATTTTAGATCTATTTATTTTTTATTTTTTAATAATTATAAATATTATATAATATTTAAAAAAATAAAAAATAAATTATTTAATTTTTAGATCATATGAGATATAATGAATGTATGTTTAGATTAGTTGTAGAATAGTTCTACATAATTATCTAGATTAGAATTTATTTTGATGTGATCAATTTAAATCTAATTTTTTAGATAATTATGAGATAATTAAGATTTGAAAAATATACATGATATGATACATGAGATGTATGCAAAATGTGTATTTAGTTAGATCAATTTTATATATGAGATGTATGATGTAGATCTAACTAATTTTGTAGATTTATATTTTTGATTAAGGCATTCCCCTTGGCCGTCCGATCATAAGAATAAAGTAGGATTTAAATGCCCTCTCCTCTCATTCGATGGGATGTTCTTAAGATGTGTAGGGGTGCTGTGCGTTCGTCCTTAATCAAAAATCAAAATCTTACTTTCTACAAAACCCTAGATCCTAAAGCTCTAGAATTTTATTTACATGTTTTGTTTATAAACCCTAACTTAATTAAGAATTAAGATTATAAAATATTAATTAGATCTAAAATTAAAAATTTTAGATCTAAGACATATTCATAATATTGGGTTCGAGCTTGGGTAGCTCAATTAGGTCTAAGTGGTCGATCAAGCCGAATCAAGAGTTGGTTAGATGGAATCAATAATATTTAAATTGACCGGCCTAATAAGATTAAGTCTAGGACAAGATGGAGTCACGTGAGTGATCGATCAAGCTAAGACCTAATTAGGCTCAGTGGTTAGAGTCTGGATTGTAGGCTAATCCGATTGGTTTTGGCTCAACAATTTGATGTCTAATGTAAGTCTGGTAGATACGATCGACTGATTTTTAACTGAGAGCTACTCGACTTGAATGCATTCTTATTAAGTTAATGGCATATCCCTTCCATCGATCTCACTTACCTGACCATGTTTGTTGGCTCAGTTCTGATCTGAGGTGGTCAATAATCCGAGCTAATCCCTGCCACTAGGTTAGTCACAATGGTTATGACTATGTCAAGTACAGTTTAATGAGACCTAAATCAAATCTTCTTAAGAAAAGATTAAGTCTAAGGTCTTCCACCATTATAGATATGCGGGCCCTTTTCGGGGTTGATTGTTCTCGGCTAGTTATAGTGGTTCAATTGCACCAGAAAGATGCAACCATATCTATTAGAAATTGGATGCTACGGGCTGGAGGATGGATTGGACTCAATATTTCAGATACGATGAGAGACTCAATTAGGAATCCAATCTATGCAAATGGTGGGTCTGACTTAACTAAGGAGTGGATCAATATTTTGGGCACGATGAGATTCATGAATTAGAGACCAATTTTGGGTGCATAATGATTAGAGAATCATTGAACAAGAGTTGTTCACTCATTGGCTAACCCATCACCAATAACTATTAGCTGAGGTGATGAGTCAGTTGGTGGGACCGCACCATCCACTAGAAATTATTAATCATGAAGATTTTTGTATCTTTATAGAGAGAGTGTAGGGATCCGAGAAAATAGTGGAAGCTAATTTATTTAAAAATTAAAATTTTAAATAAATTGGTTAAGTCTTAATTACAACATCTAACTAAAAATTTTGACTCTCTATAGAAAAATGTCTGCATCCAATCCACTAGCATGAATCCTGGATACCCATAGACTGACCGGACCCAATTACAAGGATTGGCTTCAAAACTTTAAAATCATTTTGGATTCTAAAAAGTTAACTCATGTATTGGACCAGGATCCTTCCACCTTACCAGCTCGTCCATCTGCTGAGCAGAGAGCATCTCTTGAAAAATAGACGGACGAAGATAACGAGGCTGGATATTACAAATTGGCGTCGATGTCTGATGAATTTTAGTGCTAACATGAAGATATCAGGACTGCCCGCCAAATGTTGGCTCGCCTATAAAAGATGTTTGGTAAACAAAGTTGCACAGCCAAGTATCAAATCACTAAATGACTATTGAAAGCTAAAATGCATGATGGATAGTCAGTCCAAGATCATTGTCTGATGATGATCAAGGACTTAGAAGAGCTTGAGAAGCTTGGAGTGAGGTTGGACTTGGATTTACATAATGATATAATTCTACAATCCTTGACTGATGCATGTGGACAGTTCATCATGAACTATCATATGCATAAACTTCAAAATTTTCTGACTGAACTTATGAATATACTGGTTACTGCTGAGCTTTCTATGAAAGGTTCTAAAGGCTCAGTGCTTGCTATGAAATGGACTTCTTCTAAGAGAAAATCTTTTGGAAAGAAGAAGAAGTCTATGAAAAAGCAGAAGATAGAAGGAGGAAAGAAGAAAAAGACAGAGCTGAAGAAGAAGGCCGCTGACAAAGAAAAGTATTTCTATTGCAACAATGACGGCCATTGGAAGCGGAACTGTCCTACTTATCTGGCCACCCTGAAGAATAAGAAGGAGGCAGATTCTTCTAGAGGTATGCTTGTTATTGAGTCTAATCTTACAGTTTCTTCTGCATCCAGTTGGGTGCTTGACTCTGATTCTAGTGCTCATTTGTGTACTTCCATGCAGGATCTTGAGGATAGCAAGAGGCTGAGGGATGGTGAGATGATCCAAAACGTCGAAAATGGAGCAAGAGTTGCTGTCATGGCCATGGGAACATACCCTCTTCGATTACCATCTGGTTTAGACTTAGTATTAAAAGACTGTTATTATGTGCCTGCAGCAAGTAGGAATTTGATTTCTGTTTCTTGCTTTGTATTAGAAGGCTATGTAATTAGTTTTCTTAAGGACCATTTTAACATTCTTTATGAAAGAAATAAGATTGCAAGTGGTTTCCTTATTAACGGTTTTTATCAATTACATATTGATGTATCTATTTTTAATATTGAGCAAAATGTGAATACCATGAAATGACCTAGGGATAGTCCAAACGATAGGTATCTATGGCACCTAAGACTAAGTCATATAGCAGAAGATAAGGTTAACAAATTAGAGAAAATTGGGCTATTGAGTCCATTGACTTTTGAGTTATATCCAATTTATGAATCTTGTCTTCAAAGCAAAATAACTAAGCTCCCTTTTGTAGGACATGGAAAAAGTGCCACGGATCTTCTTGTCCTAGTACATACTGATGTGTGCGGCCCATTTGATGTGCCAACTAGAGACAACTTTGTCTACTTCATAATCTTTATCGATGATTTATCTAGGTATGGGTATGTGTATCTTATGAGATACAAGTCTGAAGCTTTTGAAAAGTTCAAAGAATTCAGATAAAGAAGTAGAAAAGCAAATAGAAAAATCCATTAAGGTTTTTCGATCAGATCGAGGAGGTGTTCCTGGACTATCTCAAGGAAAATGAAATAGTCTCTTAGTGGACTCCTCCTGGAATATCTCAACTCAACGGTCCAATCCATGATGGGCTTCACAGACCTTTCTGATTTTCTTTGGAGACACTGTTTGTTAACTGCAATATACTTATTGAATAAGGTTCCTTCTAAAACTGTTCCTACCACATCGTATGAGATATGGCATGGTAAAAAATCAAGTCTGAGTCATCTCAGAATTTAGAGTTGTCCGACTCATGTCAAAAGATAACAAGCGGATAAGTTAGACTTCAAGTCCTTTAGAGATCAATTTATAGGAGATCCTAAAGAGTCATTAGGATATTATATCTACATTCTAGAATATCACAATATGATTGTGAGTCGACATGCCATCTTTCTTGAAAAATAGTTTATTCAAGATAGCAACATTGAAAAGCAGATCAAACTCGATGAGAAAGTCTCACAAGAGTAACGAGTTAAGGACCAAATGGAACCAAATCAGGTTAAGCCAATCCAATCACTACCTCCTCCACCTCGTAAATCGAAAAGAGTTTTCTATCCCTTAAGAGGTACTTAGGTACTATTTTAGAGAAAATAGAGAAAATATTCCTCATAGGTAATGGCATTCTGGTGATGATCCCAAAACCTATAACGAGGTGATATCGGATATCAACTCTGAGAAATAGTTGGAGGAAATAAAGTCAAAAATTGACTCGATTCACTCAAATCAAGTCTGAACCTTGGTAGATCCACCAGAAAGTATAGTACCTATTGGGTGTAAATGGATCTATAAGAGAAAGATTGACATAGATGGAAATATTGAGACATTCAAAGCTAGATTAGTGGCAAAAGGTTATAGTCAACGCGAAAGAATTGACTATCAGGATATCTTTTCGCCAGTAGCTATGCTAAAATCCATTCGTACATTGCTTGCTGTTGCAGCCTATTTTGATTATGAAATATGGCAAATGGATGTGAAAATGATATTCTTAAATGGATATTTTGAAGAAGATATCTATATGGAATAGCCACTAGGTTTCACATCCAGTGATGATGATCATAAGGTATGCAAGCTGTAAAGGTCCATATATGGACTTAAGCAAGTATCTCGGAGCTAGAATACTTGTTTTAATGATGTAATCAAATTGTTTGATTTCATCAAGAATGAGGAGGATCCATGTGTCTTTAAAAAGGTCAGTGAAAGCATTGTTGTCTTCCTCATATTGTACGTGGATGACATCCTCCTTATTGAGAATGATATTTCCTTGTTGACCATAGTTAAAATGTGGTTATCTAAAGAATTCTCCATGAAAGACCTAGGAGAAGCATCCTTTATTCTAGGAATTAAGGTCTATAGAGATAGACCGAATAGGATGCTAGGACTTTCACAAAAGATGTACATAGATAAAGTACTAAAGAGATTTAGCATGAAAAACTTTAAGAGGGATTTGGTACCCTTCAGACATGGCATTCATCTTTCTAAGAAGATGTGCCCTAGCACACCTGAGGAAATAGAACACATGAGCAAGATCCCTTATACTTCAGCAGTAGGGAGCCTCATGTATGCCATGTTATGTACATGACCTGATATAGCCCATGCTGTGAGTGACACAAGCAAAAATCAGTCAAATCTAGGTGAAGAACACTGGACTTCTATGAAATGTATCCTTAAGTACTTGAGAAGAACTAAGGATATGTTGTTGATCTTTAGTAATGAAGAACTCCAAGTCCAGGGGTATATAGAATCGAATTTTATGTCCGATGTAAATGATCGAAAGTCGACATCTGGGAGTCTATTTGTGTGCAATGGTGGAGCTGTCAGTTGAAAAAATTTCAAACAGACTATGATAGCAGATTCCATCATGAAAGCAGAATATATTGCTGCATCAGAAGCTGCAAAGAAGGCATTCTGATACAAAAAATTTACCACAGAGATCGAAGTAATGCCATCAGATGCCATTCCTCTATAATGCAACAACAATGACGCCATAGCCCTTGCTAAGGAGCCAAGGTTTTATCAAAAATCCAAGCACATCGAGCAGCGATACCACCTCATTTGCTATTACCTCGAGAAGGGTTACGTCGAGGTTAAGAGAGTCGACTCCGTAGATAATACGGTAGACCCGCTTACAAAGTCGTTGGGCCAGCAGAAGATCGAAGCCTACCTTGAAAAGATGGGACCTAGATTTGTAGCCAATTGGCTTTAGGTCAAGTGGGAGTTTGTTAGATATGTGTGTCCTAGAAGCTAGAATTGCCTGACACTTGTAATACACTTCTAAGGCCAAAATTATAATTTTGACTATAAATAATAAAATAAGTTATTTTCTATCATAAATGTGTATTTAGTGTCTCTGATACATCTCTTATGTTAATGGTAATGATAATTCTTATTTTCAAGAGTTGAAAATTTATGATAAGAATTTTTATTATTAACTCATAAAATGCTCCTAACCATAGGCTCATCATGAGGATGGTGATTGATTTAAAAGGTTGGTGTACAATCACTTCTTCATAGTAGATGAGTCTTGAGTCTATGGTGTAGAGACACCAGAATGAGAGTACGGATACTCGTTAGAGATCAAGGACACTGAGCGTGACCACCTTGAAAAGTAATAAGAAAGTCTACCTTCTCATCGATGATTGACTCGAAGCTGTAGTGGTGTATCTGGTTCTTTGACCTGAGGTGCATTGGTAGTTCACCTTGAGGGTGTTATAGTTTGACTATACCATAACTCGGTCTTCTAGCCATTTAGAATCCTGAGGTGTATGTTGGCTATAGCATGTTCATTGTAGGAATTGGATTGCACCAAGAAGAAATCTATCTACCTCGGTGGATGAGGAGCAGCCCTATGATAATCATGAGAATCAAGTCCATAAGTCCATAGCCATGGTAGAGTGAAATAATAGAAAGAGTTTCTATTAAGGTTTTCACATCGGATTTGAATTGAATGATCAAATCATATGATAGAAATTAGGGTTTGATGAGTTCACCTTAACCTTAATCTGATCAGGACTCAAGATAGAAGAACTTAATTACATAGGTAGCTGCACCAAGAGGTTCATTTTTAGTTTTGATGGGTTGCCACCATATACTGCTAGGTATCATTGGTGGATTTTGGGAGTAATTAGAATGATGTAGATGATCGATCATTCTAGTTGTCTCAATCAGAAGAGTTTTGATCCATCGAAAGGAGTTTCGATGATGTCGATGATAGAGCTTATGACATATCCCATTACCATACAAAATTGAACCTAACTAGGTCACACAAATAAGGGTTTGAATTTGGATATCATCAATTAGATTAATCTAGTTCAATTGATTTGAATTAGATTCAATTAGGTTCAAGAAAATCATGCTAGCACACGATTGAGCCTAACATTCTCCTTCTACTATCATTAAAAGATGTCTCGACTGAGCCAAATGAGTTTGTGCTCACTCAGATATCTTTACTTGGTCTGATTGGAGCTTGTTCAGGTCAGAAAAAGATTATCTTAATTTATGAGATAAATTTGAGACAATACCTACCATTTTTGGTCATTTGCTAATTCTTGTATTTTGACTTTGGTCAAACGTTGACTTTTGACTCTTGGACATCTGCTCATGTGTCATGCACCTATTGGAGAGTAGATAAGGGCTTGTCCTCTTACTAGATTTTGGAAAGGAGGGGGCACATGCCTAGGGAGGCATGCACTCATGGATAGGGACGATTGGAGTCCCACGCGGATGGGACTCTAGGTTGCTTCTTGGTTTCTACTTAGGTGGCCCATAACTATAGACTTTGACCAGTCTTAGGTGCTATCTAAGGATGAATTAGTAGGGCTCTCATTTGATTGGATCAGGTGATGTCATCTCATCAATCAAATTTAGATCTGATTGCACGAAGCAACATGATTGGCTGGGATGATGTGGCACTGCATGGCACAGCACAGTCTATATAAACCCTGTCTGCACCCAACTTTCAGAGAGTTCTCTCTTAACCCATGCCTCAAGACTACCTCTCTCTCTCCTCTATACCATCTTCTGATCCTTTCTCTCCTCTCCATGCTCAAGAAAAGTTGGGCTCCATTTTGGTGCAATCCAGGCAAGAAAAAATTGACGAGAAAGGAAGAAGGCAGCACTATTGCAGAGACGACAGCAGATCTTCGAAAGAAGTTTTGAAGATCCTCCAAATCAGATCTAGATCTGATTTTTGGAGAGGTGATAAAGAAGAAGAAGATCTCTAGATCTAACTTGAGTGGATATCGGTAGAGGTCAGGTGCTTGCATGGCTGGATCCAGAACTTCAGGCAATCAGCAGGATCATCAAAGGATAATCTGATTACCCAGCATCAAGGTATAATTAAATCAAATTTAATTTATTTTTATTTTTATTTATTAGATCTAATCTAGTTACATGAGAAAAATTTTTAAAATATCTCTCTCTTGATTCGATCAGATCTGAACGAACCTGATCCAAAAAATTAGAATTTTCCCTTCAAATTGACCTAAAGGTGGACTTCGATCAGAACTTTTCTAATTCAAACAACTAGTATGATTGATCATCTAAATCATTCTAATTTCTCTCAAAATCCATCAGGACACCTAGCAGCATATAGTGGCAATCCATCAGAACTGAAAATGAACCTCTCGATGCAGTTACCTATGTGATTAAGTTCTTCTATCTTGAGCCCCGACTAGATTAGGGTTAAGGTAATCTCGTCAAACCCTAATATCTGTCATATGATTAATCATTCGATTCAAGTCCAATGTGAAAATCTTAATAGAAACTCTTTCTATTATTTCACTTTGCCATGGCCATGGGCTTATGGACTTGATTCTCATGATCATCATAGGGCTACTCCTCATCTACCGAGGTAGATAGATTTTCTATTGGTGCAATCCAATTCTTACAATGAACATGTTATAGCCAACATACACCTCAGGATTCTGAATGGCTAAGAGATCGAGTTATGGTGTAGTCAAACTATAACACTCTCAAGGTGAACTGCCGATGTACCTCAGGTCAAAGAATCAGACACACAACTGCAGCTTCGAGCCAGTCATTGACGAGAAGGTAGACTTCCTAATGACTGCTCGAGGTAGTCATGCTCAGTGCCTTCATTCTCTAACGAGTACCTATACTCTCACTCTGATGTCTCCACACTATAGACTCAAGACTCATCTATCCTAAAGAAGTGATCGTACACCAACCTTCCGAATCAATCACCATCCTCATGATGATCCTACGGTCGGGAGCATTTTATGAGTTAATAATAAAAATTCATATCTTAAATTTTTAACTCTTGAAAATAAGAATTATCATTGCCACTAACTCAAAGAATGTATCACAGACACTAAATACACCTCGTGATAGAAAATAACTTATTTTATTATTTATAGTCAAAATTATAATTTTGCTCTTAGAAGTGTATAATAAGTATCAGCCAATTCTGGCTTCTAGGGCACACATATCTAATATTGCATGCCAAGTATGCCGAGCAGCCTATTTTGAAAGGGGATGACCTAAGAGTTGTCCCTTGGATTGATCTTTTGGCTAAAACTTGATTTTCTTCCAATTTATGCATCCAAAAATTATGAAACTACCTCCAAAAGATCAAAAATCTTTTAAGCTTATTTTTGAGACTTCCAAAATAGATTTTTTTAATTTTATAAAATTATAATTTTGCTTCTTATTATTTTTCTTGATCTTTAATTTGATAAATTATAATTTTAGCTTAAAAATCTGAAAAGACCTACATCCATTCTTGAAATACATGATTAAATACTTAAATACTTAAAATTTGATAATCATCAAAATCAATCATGGGATTAACAATCTTTTTCTTTTTGATGATGGCAAAACTTTGAGTATATGCATAAAAATATAATTTAATGTGTTTCAATAAATTGACTAGTATAAGTTATGAAGTGATAATATACACAAACATAAATGCACACTTAATGAAATCTCTAATTAATGTTTCACATAATTTATATACTCATATCAAAATAATATTTCAATTCAGAATAATAAGTATTAAAGTTTCAAGCATGAAATTTATTGAGTTTCTTAAGTATTAATTCTTTAAGCATATACTCAATATACCTCTCCTCCTTTTTGACAATATCAAAAAGCTCATGGAAAATAATAGAAAAAAAAATCATCAAAATCAACATCAAGACATTAAATTGAGAAATATATCAAATTCATAAAGTCAAGTCAAAGAAATCATCTCCCCTTTTGAATAAATATTTTTTTTTCAAAAATTAGCTTAAATTCAAATATTATAAACTCTCCCTCTTTTTAAATGAATATAATTTTTTAATCAGATTTTTAAATATACACTTTTAAGCTTTAAGAGGAATAGAGCTTTTCAAAAGATTTAACCACGAAATCAAGTATAATAAGCACTTTAATATTTAATCTTTCATTTTGTTAAAAAAATTTAGTCAATTAAGTTTGGAAAAGATATGTATCAAAAATATATCAAGTAAAGTAACATAAATATGTATCGAAAATGACAGTCATTTTTTTTAAATTTATTGCTTTGAGTAAAAATTGCTTAAATGCAAATAATTCATAAGAATTTTGCAATGCACATGAGAAATTTAGTATCAAATTCAAATTTTCAATGAGTTCCAAAATTAGGTTTAAAAATTTATTTCTTAGAGTAAGAATATATTTTTAATTTAATTTAACTTCAATCAATTATCAAGAATAATCATGCAAATCAAAATATGAAACCATCGTATTAATGATACCACTTTAAATAATTTTTAATATTAAATAATAATTTATTTATTTGATAGCACTTTAAATTAAGTGAATCAAATTGAATAAATACATAAAAGCATAAATTAAAAAGATTGTAAAGTATTTAATGGAAAGTTTAAAATCAATAAGGCTCAAAATAAGATAATTGATCAAAAATTTAAAATCATAAATTCATAAATATTTTTAATCAAATCAAATCAATAATTCTTTCTTATTTTTTATATTAATAGGTGGATTAGTTTACTTTTCAAATTGAATAAATACATGAAAGCATAAATTGAAAATATTATAAAGTATTTAATGAAAAGTTTAAAATCAATAAGGCTCATAATAAGATAATTGATAGGGAATTTAAGATCATAATTTCATCAATATTTTTAATTAAATCAAATCAATAAATTTCTCTTATTTTTCATATTAATAGCTGGATTAATTTACTTTTCAACATTTTCCTCCTCTATATTTCAAAATATGCATATTTTAAATTTAAATTATCAAGATGATATATATATATATATATATATATATATATATTCATTCTTTAGCATTATCTTTCACCTTTTTTTTTCAAAATTTGTATACTTAAGCTTTACAATTTTTGTTACTCTCCCTTTTTCTTTCAAATTAAGTATAATTGATTGATACCACATTAATCTTAAGTAATATAATTTTAACTTTTATGTTCAAATTTTTAAATTTGATTGATATCAAGTTAGTAATCATTTTATCTTTGGTATTTTCTCTCCCTTACTTTTGCAAACAAAGTTATTTTAAAATTAAATAAAATATTTAAAAGAACAAGCATCAATTGAATGAATTAAGTATTAAATTATGCATTCAATTTAATTAAACATAGCATTCACTCATGTAGAAACTAAATTTTTTAAAAAATTTATTTTTTATTTACTTCAAAAGATGTTTGATCGCTATCGTAGGCGGTCAAAAGAAAATCTAACTCAAACTATATAGATAGGATGGATCAAGATCGAATCCATAAAGATCGTATTAATTACATTTAAATTATAAATTAAAAGTGATTATGATTAATTAAAAGTTGGTTAATTAAAAGGGCTACTTAAATTAATTAAGAAAGCAAATTAAATAGCAAATTTATTAAAGAGGAGTTGCAGGTATGAAGATGGATTCTTAGGATCTTAATTAGTCACTTATTTAACAGTTGGTATTCTTTTTAATATACTTTAATTGATATCTAATCAATAAAGATATAATCTATCTTAGAGAGTATGGCCTGTACCCTTAGATCACAGTCCATCCCTTAATGTTATAGGCAAGTCTAAATTGATTTAGATATAATATCAAGAATTAATTTGAATATAATCTATCCTAAGAGCATGAACCATACCCGTAGATCATGGATCATCCTAAAAGTAATAAACTATTCCAGATTAATTATAAGAAAATAAAGATATAAAAATATTATAACTAAAAATAGTCTTTATTATAGATTAAAAAGAAATATAAAAGATGAAAAATAGAAAATACCATCAAAATAAGATCATATTGATCTTCTGAGAAAGAAAGAATCAGCCAGACATCGGAGAGCTTCTCGTTGAAATCTTCATCCTAGAACCTTGTTGAAGAATCCGAGCAGCAGCTGGTTGCAAGAATTTGAAGTAGAGAGGAACTTTGGTGAAGATGCAGGCTTTGGTGGTCTGTTGAAGAAACAAAGAAGAAAGAAGGAAGAAAGAAGAGCTTGAGAGAGAGAATTAGAGAAAGAGAGCTTGCTGGTTGTTTAGATGAGGAAAGAGAGGCTTTGAAGAGCTTTAGAGGGATTTGGAAGGGCTTAGAAGACTTATTCCCCCAAGGGGGAGGGTTATGTCTTGTTGGTTTGGGTTTAGGAAGGTTTTTATAGAGAGAAAAGGAGAGAAATTAGGTTAAAATCGAAGAAAAACTAAGGAAATCGAGTCTGGATTGGATTCTGCTTTCTAAAATAATTTTTTGCTGTCAGATTGGGTCTCAATGATCCAGATTTGACCAAAATCGGACTTCTATAACTTAAAAAGGGCTCAGATTAATTTTCAGTCATTCGATCAAGCTTAAGATTGAATTTGGACCGTTGGATGGGGCTAGATCTTCCTTAATCAAGTCGGAGATGAATTCTGGCCATTGGATCTTGGTCGGCTCGCTTTTTGGCCGTCCGATCATGCAATTCAGCTAGATCTCTTCGAATCAAGTTGGGAATCGATGTGGACCATCGAATCTCTAGCAGCATAGATGGCTGCCATCCAATCATGCATGTACTATAACACTGGATCGCATGGACCGAGCATGCGGAATGCCTCCGCCAATCGCTATGTGCCACACTTCATAGAATTACCAAAACACTCCTATAAGCCGCGATGGATTTTTGGTAAACCCCTTAAGGGTCCACCTCTGCCATGCGGTGCTCCCTGATTTGCCATGCCTACTGAGCTAGCCAGTCTACACAGGATCTATGGACCGGCCGTCCGGTTTATCATGCACTAGACTATTTTTTTTTATTTAAAACTGTGGACTTCATAACTTTTTCATTTTAACTCCGATTTGAGTGAAATTTATTCCGTTGCAATCCATAAATCAAGTACTTTTTATCCATGGTCTTCTTTTCTACAAAAGATAAAATAAAATATCAATTCTTAAGAAATAAGGATAAACTAATTAATAAATTGATAAATTAATATTTTTATACATATATTTTATATGTTTATCTCACCACCCAACTTGAACTTTGCTCATCCTCGAGTAAAGAAGATAAATTAACAATATATATCGACTTATCCTTGAATTGAAAGTTAGGTTTAGACGCTCCTAAAGGCAACTGATACCTGACTAGACCATTAAAGAGGTACATCGCCAGATTACTAATTCGATCCAATTAATGGTTGAGTCTTAGCCATAAAAAATTTTAGAGATCTTCTTTCACCAACTTTCTACTTTACTCTCTAAATCTTCTAACTTGATGTGAACTGGGTTTTATTATCTTTCTTGCAATTTAGTCCCCTTTTTATCCACTTTTCTTAATTTTTTTTTTAGATTCTTGCATCCCCACCTTTTTATGCGAATCACAATGCTTACTTAGGTGAAGAGGGCCAGTTACTCAGTAAGACAATGCTAAACCTCTTTTTAATTCACACTGTTCATCTTTTTTATACGAACCACAATGCTTACTTAGGCAAAGAAATTCGGTTACTCAGTGGAAAATCATTGTTTGTTGTTGTTATTATTATTTTAATAAATAGATTTTAAGGGATACTTTTGTATAGTTTAATCTTTCCATCCAACTCTCATGAAGTAGATTCTTTATTAAGATTAGTAAGAAGAGGGTTCTAGAATCACTCTTAAAATTTGATCCGATCTAAATCCTTCCATTTATTGGGTTTTCTTAGTACTTTATTCCTCAAGATCTCTAAAATTATCTAGGTCATTAATCATTCATTGATTAGGATGCCTAATTAACTTTTAATCAAAATAAAGTTTGGATATATAAAGCTAATTATTTCAAATCATACTTGAGGACTCATAAATTTTAAAAATTACTTATCCTCCCCCCCAACTTAATTTCCATTGTCCTCAATGGAAGAAGAAAAAAAAATAAAAATATTTATCAAGGAGGGGTACCACCTGGTTTATTATTTGCAGATCCTTCATAATATTCTATTAGATTCATACAGGATGTTTGATGTGCTCCCTCCAACTTAAGCCGATAATCTTTATTGGTTTCCTACAAAAAGATAAAATTAGAAAACTCAAAATCTAAAAAATAAAATGATGGATTGCCTCCCAACAAGCGCTAAGTTTAAGGTCTTTAGCCAGACCAGACGACTCTGCCTATCCAATGTCAAAAATTGGATTGACAAATTTTAATGGTTTTGAATTGTCAATCTCAAGAAGATGGCTTGCAATTCCATTATTTATGAATTTCAGTAATTTCTTGCCAATCTTTAAAAAGTAACTCACAGCCTCATTCTTAGTTAATTTTATTTTTTTAATTTTAAGAAAATAATTTATGAACCCATTTATAGATCCTTATTTATTGAGAATTTTTTCTATTTATTTTTTTAATATGCTCATAAATTGAATTGTTAGGGTAAGGGTTGCGGTCGATGTAATGGATACTGGAAGGATGTCAATTGGTTCTGAACATGCATACTTAGATGTGACCAAGGGAGGATTCAGTTTTGAAGGAGGTGGTAATTTTAGAGGAAAAGTTATTGGAGTCGATATTATTTCATATTTCTCAACCCCTAGGGTAGTGGTGCTAAAATTGGGTGGCTCTGATAATGCATTCATATTTTTAGCACACTCATCTATATTAAAATCATCTACCCCAAAAGGATCTAAACATGTGTGCACCGGATTTTGAGAAATAATTCTAGGGATAGCTTCCTTTATTTCATCTTTAGGTACATCAATATCAAAATAGTTTTTAGTTTGTATATTAGGCTATTCTATTAGGGTTTTATGCACATTGGAGCTCTCAGTTATATATTGCTTTATAGACTGCCCAGATAATTCTTCCTCCTCCCAACTATTGAATGCAGCAGTAAGCTGACTAAGTTGGATTTCTATCTTGGCTATAGATTGAGTATGAGTTTCTAACATATGTAAAATATTCTCTTTAAATGTTGAACTATAGGCACTTGAAGAGGGTTGTTGAACATTTTGATATTGGTATGCTGTATAAGTTTTCTTCAGATAACCAAGTTCCTAAATAGTTACTGGTGTTAGATATATGTGCCCTAGAAGCCAGAATTGGCTGACACTTGTAATACACTTCTAGGGGTAAAATTGTAATTTTGACTATAATTAATGAAATGGGTTATTTTCTATCACACATGTGTATTTAGTGTCTGTGATACATCCTTTGAGTTAATGATAATGATAATTCATATTTTCAAGAGTTGAAAATTTAAGACATGAATAATCATTATTAACTCATAAACAGCTCCCGACCATAGGATCATCACGAGGATGGTGATTGATCCGGAAGGTTGGTGTACGATCGCTTCTCTTTAGTAGATGAGTCTTAAGTCTACGGTGTGGAGACACCGGAGCGAAAGTATAGGTACTCGTTAGAGAACGAGGGCACTGAGCATGACCACCTCGAGTAGTCATTAGGGAGTCTACCTTCTCATCAATGACTGACTCGATGCTGTAGTAGTGTGTCTGGTTCTTTGACCTGAGATGCATCGGCAGTTCACCTTGAGGGTGTTATAGTTTGACTACACCATTACTCGGTCTCCTAGCCATATGAAACCCTGAGGTGTATGTTGGCTATAGCATGTTCATTGTAGGAACTGGATTGCATCAAGATGGGATCTATCTACCTCGATGGTAGAGGAGCAGCCCTATGATAATCATGAGAATCAAATCCTGAAGCCCATGGCCATGGCAGAGTGAAATAACAGAAAAAGTTTCTATTTAGATTTTCACATTGGACTCGAATCGAATGATTACATCATATGACAGAGACTAGGGTTTGACGAGTTCACCTTAACCCTAATCTAATCGGGGCTCAAGATAGAAGAACTTAATCACACAGGTAGCTGCACCAAGAGGTTCGCATTCAGCTCTGATGGGTTGCCACCATATACTGCTAGGTGTCACTGGTGGATTTTGGGAGCAATTAGAATGATTTAGATGATCGATCATTCTAGCTATTCGAATCAGAAGAGTTCTGATCCATCGAAAGGAGTTTCGATGATGTCTATGATAGAGATCATGACATATCCCATTACCATATAGAACTGAACCTAACTGGGTCACACAAACAAGGGTTTGAATCTGGTGATCATCAATTGAACTAATCTAGTTCAATTGATCTAAATGAGATTCAATTAGGTTCAAGGAAATCGTGCTAGCACTCGATTGAACCTAACGTTCTTCTTTTACTATCACAAATAAGTTGTCCTGACTGAGCCAAAGGAGTATTGTGCTCAATCAGAGGCCTTCATATGGTCTGACTGGAGGTTGTCCAAGTCAGAATAGGTTGTCTTATTTGTAAGACATTACCTACCATTTTTGGTCACCTGCCATTTCTTGTTCTTTGACTTTGGTCAAAAGTCTACCTTTGACTGGTCAAACATTGACCATTGATCCTTTGACTTTTGACCACATGTCATGCACCTATTGGAGAGCTGGTGGGGGCCTGTCCCCCTGCCAGAACCTGGCAAGGAGAAGGGTGCACGCCAAGGGTGGTGTGAGCCCAAGTAGGAGGCGCCTAGGAGTCCTTGTTGGACAAGGACTCCACCTCCCTTTTGGATTCCAATCAGAGTTCTACTAAGAATCTAGTTTGACTGGTCTTAGGCGCCCTCTAAGAAGGAATCCAGGGGTCTCTATTCCAACCAATCAGATTTAGATCTGATTTCACAAAGGGTTGTGATTGGTTGAGAGGAAGAGGAGTTGGATCACAAGAGGTCTATAAATAAGACCCTGCGCCCAACCCTAATGCTAATACAATTCAATTGAGAAACCCCACGCCCCAAGGCTGCCTCTCCCCTCCTTCTCCATGCCATAGTCTCTTCTCCCCTTGCTCTCCACGTCCAAAAGAGTTTTGGACTTAGATTGGTGCGATTCAGATCAAGGAAAGGCGATCAAAAGCAAGAAGGCTGCGCTGCTGCAAAAGGACGACTACCGATCTTCAAAAGAGTTTTGAAGATCCTCCAGATCAGATCCAGATCTGATTTTTGGAGGTGTGATAGAGAAGAAGAGGATCTCCAGATCCAACCCGAGTGGATATCGATAGAGGCCAGGCGCTTGCGTGGCTTAGATCCAGAACCTTCCACTGTAAACAGGATCATCTATAGGGTAATAGGATTACCCAAATCAGGTAAATTAAATTTGATTTAATTTATCTTATTTTATTTTATTTATTAAAATAATAAGAATCAGATCTGAAACATATCAAGATCTGATTGAGATTAAGAGAAAAATTTTTGAAATATATCTCTTGATCTGATCAGATCTGGACGAACCTGGACCGGGAAATCAGGATTTCCCTTCAACTGGTTGTGATGTCTCATAAAAATTTGAATAGTTTTCCCAACCTAGACTATAGGTATTGGAGTAAGGATTGTAATAATTGGTCTGAGTTGGGGTTGGATAAGTCTGCTCATGTACAAATTTCTAAGATCGATATGTAGCTGGACATTCACTAACCACGTGGTTGGGACTCGAACATATGTCACACACATGCAAGGGTGAGGTAGGAGAGTGTCTCATATTCAATAGATGGTCCAGTTTCTAGGATAGCTCACCTATCTTATTGCAGATATCTATGAAGTTTTCAACCTCATAGATTCCACCACTATTAGGTTCATACATGGGTGTATAGGGGTCATAGGTATAAGAAGAAGGGATAAAGTATTCCTCCAATTGGCGAAAGGATGTAGCCATAATTCTAGGTTTATTAGCTCTAAGGGTTCGTTCGATTTCAGGATTTAGGATTTAAATTTTAGGTTGTAATGAACAATGCCCAAGTAAATACCCCATAATTATGCCTTAAAGCAAATACAATTTTAAGTTTTTATAGATTTTTTTTATAATAGATTTTTTTTAAATAAGACAAAAAGAGATGAAAAAAATTCTAAAAATAAGAGCCTAAAGAGTCCTAAATCTAAGAAATAGATGTTAAGAGGTTAATTAGATTTGATGTTTATGGGTTAGCAATCGAGTTATGCAATCAATCCTAGCTAAGGGTTACCTTAGATCTAGATAGCTTCTAACTGCTAAGGTCTCCTTCAAGCCCTCCAACTAAAGAATTAGCCAATCAATTGGTCAAATAAGTATAAGATTGGTGGTAGTCCCTCCATTGCTTGCCTTAGACACCAATTGTGCTTGGCCAAGTAAGCTAATGGAACCAATTAAGTAACCACTTTCCTTCAAGATGGAATCCCTGAACCACTTGCCTTAGACACCAATTGAATTGACTAACCCTAATCCGGTCCAACTTTTAGGATTCCTTGTTCTAATGAGCTCAAAAATCCTTAGGGGCCAACATCTAATTGATTTTAAGAATTAGGGTTTGGGATAATGCAATATGTATGTTTGTGGATTTTAAGCCAAGGAAGGATGATCAAATACCCACCTTTTCTTGTTCAATTGGGTTTAGTGCCCTTAAAGTATCTTATGAACATGAAATGCAAAAAGTCAAGATGTCCCAGTAAAGTGAAACAAGCAAATTTAAATTAATTAGGTTTACTTGTTAGATTTTATGATTAAGTCTCTAAACCCTAAAAGCTTATGCGGTGTTAATGAAATTTTTTTTAATTTTTATTTTTTTTAATTTTTAATTTTTAATTTTTTTTAAATTTTTTTAAATTTTATTTATTTATTTAAAGTAACTAAATCATGATCTTCGATAATGGTGCCAAAATTTGATCGTTGTCATGAGCAGTCAAAAATAAAATCTAACTCAAACTATATAGAAAGGGTGAATCTGGATCGAATCCATAGAGATCGTGTTAATTATATTAAATTATAAATTAAAAGTGATTAAAATTAATTAAAAGTTGATTAATTAAAAATGCTACTTAAATTAATTAAGAAAGCAAATTAAATAGCAAATTAATTAAAGAGGAGTTGCAGGTATAGAGATGGATTCTCAAGATCTTAATTGATCACTTATTTGATAGTTGGTATTTTTTTTAATATACTTTCATTGATATCTAATCAATAAAGATATAATCTATCTTAGAGAGCACGACCTATACCTTTAGATCATAGCCCATCCCTTAAAGTTATAAGCTAGTCTAAATTGATTTACATATAATATTAAGAATTAATTTGAATATAATCTATTCTAAGAGCATAAATCGTACCTATAGATCACGGCTCATCCCAAGGGTAATAAACTATTTCAGATTAGCTGCAAAAAAATAAAGACAAAAAAATTATAACTAAAAATAGTCTTTATTGTAAATTAAAAAATATATAAAAGATGAAAAATAGAAAATATCATCAAAATAAGATCATAATGATCTCCTGAGAAAGAGAGGATCAGCCAGACATCGGAGAGCTTCTCGCTAAAATCTTCATCCTGAAACCTTGCTGAAGAACCCAAGCAGCAGTTGGTTGCAAGAATCCAAAGTAGAGAGGAACTTTGGTGAAGATGCAGGCTTTGGTGATCTGTTGAAGAAAGAAAGAAGAAAGAAAAAAGAAAGAAGAGCTTGAGAGAGAGAATTAGAGAAAGAGTGCTTACTGGTTGTTTAGGTAAGGAAAGAGAAGCTTTGAAGAGCTTTAAAGGGGTTTGGAAGGGCTTAGAAGACTTATTCCCCCAAGGGGGAGGGTTATGTCTCGTTGGTTTGGCTTTAGGGATGTTTTTATAGAGAGAAAAGAAGAGAAATTAGGTTAAATCGAAGAAAACTAAAGAAATCAAGTCTGAATTGGATTCTGCTCCCTGAAATAATTTTTTATCGTTAGATCGAATCTCAATGATCCAGATTTGACCAAAATCAGACTTCTGTAACTTAAATAGGGCTCAAATTAATTTTCAGCCATTCGATCAAGCTTAAGATTGAATTTAGACCATTGGATGGTGTTGAATCTTTCTTAATCAAGTTGGAGACGAATTCTGACCATTGGATCTTGATCGGCTCGTTTCTTGGTTGTCCGATTGCGCAAATTAGCTGGATCTCTTTGAATCAAATCGAGAATCATCATGGATCATCGGATCTCTAGCAGAATGGATGGCTGCCATCTGATCTTGCATGTACTGTGCCACTGGACTGCATGAATCGAGTATACGGAACGCCTCCGCCAATTGTTGTGCGCCATACCAAAACACCCCTATAAGCCATGATGGATTTTTGGTAAACCTCTTGAGGGTCTACATCTACAATGCGGAGCTCCCTAATTCGCCGTGCCTGATGAGCTAGCCGATCCACGCAGGGTCTATGGACCGACCGGCTGGTCTACCATGCACCAGACTATTTTTTTTTATTTAAAACTTCTGGGCTTTATAACTTTTTTATTTTAACTTTGATTTGAGTGAAATTTATTTCGATACGACCCATAAATCAAGCTCTTTTCATTCATGATCTTCTTTTCTACAAAGGATAAAATAAAGGTATCAATTTTTAAGAAATAAGAATAAATTAATTAATAAATTAATACTTTTATGCATATAGTTTATATGTTTATCAATGTTTACAGTGATAACAATCCATTAAAATCCAAGAGTATGCTATGCAAATGTACTTTTTAATTGTAATTAATAAAAATTTTAGACTTCAAAAATTTAAATAATATAGTCTTGAAAATACTTCTCTTCACTTTGATATTAAAGTAAATCATTCAAACATGTATCACAAAAATTTATCTCAAATGTTATAATAGCAAGAATATAATCATGAAAATTCATATTTGAAATAAAGCAACTATTCTTTTGCTAAAAAATAAATTAATAAAATATAAAATATATTATAAGCTGTCTAATCCCAAATGAATAAAACTAAAGTTTTCTTTAAAAATTTAGCTTTAAAAGTAAATGATAACTTTCTTAAAATATTTTGCATGATATCAACTTCAAAAGATTTTAGAAGAGTATTTTTCAAATTCTTTTTTGGATATATCATGCAAAGCAAATCATAAAGAGATTAGTTTAATTTTTCAGAAAACATCTCTTTCTCTTCTTAAGTAGTATCAATCAATTTGAAGTATAAATGTATTAATCTTATAATTTATCTCAAGATATAATATCAAAAATATATTCATACAGACCAGATTATACACAAGAATATTTTTTTTTTTGTCAAAAATAAAGCAATAGAATACAACATGATAATGATCTATTTGATATCAATCATTAAAGTTTTTGATCGAAAAAGATGAATCAATTTAAATTCAGATCAAATTATCTTGATAAGTTAATTTGAATTGATATCAACAAATCATGCAAAATAAATCTTAAAGAGATATTCTGTTTAAATTTAGATCTTTCTTTTCTTAAAAAATATAATTTAATTAAGTTTAAAAAGGTATAAAATTTTTGATTTTATCTCAAATGACATTATATAAGCTATGCAAAATTAGATTTAAGATAAACCATTCTTTTCTTTTGCCAAAAAAAAATAATAAAGTTCAAGATAAGAATGATACCATTTAATCTTTTTTTTATTTTTCTTTTATAGCTTTAAAAATAAAATCAAATAACAACTTGTCCAAAGATTTTTCTTAACAACTTGTTGCCCAAAGATTTTTCTTAATACCACTTGATCTAAAATTCAAACCATTTTGAGAATTTTAAATTATGATAAATCATTTTTAATTGATATCGATAAATCATCCAAGGTACATTATAAATAATTTTTTTGTTATTCTTTGAAAGATCATTTCATCCCTTTTCTTGTGAAATACCAGGCAATTAAGTTTAGAAAAGGTATGAACTTTTTGGATTTATCACAAATGATGTAGCATCAAGAATATAGCTTTGCAAAATTAGATTTGAGATAAAGATATTTTTTTATTTTTTCTAAAAGATAAAGCATTGAAGTATAAGATAATGATGTACTATTTGATAGCAATTATGAAAGTTTTCATACCAAGAGCTTTGAAATATAAAATAAATAATAATTATCTTAATACTAATTATTTAAAAATTAAATTAAATAATTTGCTTAGAAGTTTTCATAATATCAATAGAACTAAAATTTAGACTAATTAATAATTTTCTTAAAAGTTTGATACCACTTAAAGATTAAAGAAAAATCAGTTTTTAGATTCATTGCTTGAAAATAATAAAAAAAATTATGAAAATATATTTTAAATTTAATTTGGTACCAAGTGTGAAAGGCATTCTTTAAATTGGAGGATAAAATCAATTGAAATTAAAATAAGAGAGATCTAGATATTGGCTCTATGTTTTGATCTAATTATGGGATTTCAAATCCTTAAGGGTAAACTTGCAATGCAACTTAACACATCAAACATTTTGAGTGGAAATGTCAAACTTAATTTTACTTGTATGTTTAGCAACTCAAAAATATTCATATCCAATTAAATATCTTTTAATTTAAGTTTATCAATTACAAAATTGATATGGAGAACTTATTATATCATGTTGAATTTCAAGATAATTTCAATTCATATCATAACATGATACTTAGAGAAGAGCATATTGAACTTTTAAAATCTAAATATTCATCTCATTTCAAACATCAAAATCAATCACACTATAATTATTTCAAGCAAATAAGCAATAGAATCAACCAATCAAATAGGCATTTATGGTATAATGTAAGAAAAGTTTAGATTATACCAAGCATCATCATCCATCTCCTTTCATTTCCAAAGCATCCATCCATAAAAATTTGTTCCTTTCACTTCATTAGATGCTTGGAGTACCTGCAAAGTCACTTAATGATTTTTGGTACCCAAGTCATCTTGGATCTATAGGAATTAGTATTCAAGATTTTCTTTGAAATCCAAATTTGTTTAATCAAAGTTTGGCCAATTTTTTTAAAATTACATTCTAAAATTTTGTGGCCAATTTGATTATATTTAAAGCACTTAATAGAATGGTCTTTAGTTGAATCTCTTATGAAACTATTTTTACCATTATGCTATTTTCTTGAAATATTAAAATCATTTTTTATTTTATTAAAAATAGCCCCATTAGATTTTATCATAAATTGATGATTTTGAAAGCTAATTATAAACTTTCTGTAATAGGTTTCAAAACCTCAACTTCTTTTCTTAATTTTTTATTTTCTCCCAAGATCTCTTTCTTTTCAATTAAAAAATTTTCATTTTTTTTTAGGGAGGATTTTAAAGTATCATTTTCGTTTTTAAGCTCAATATTTTTTTTAACTAAAGAATTTTTAGATTTAACTATACTCTCCTTTTTCTTAGTTAGGATTTCAATTTATTCCAAGAAATATTTCTTTTTCTTTACCATGTTTTCTATATTTTTCAATAGATTTTTTTTTCACTTGAAACTTTATTTTTCTTTTTAGTCAAAGATAAGTTAGATTTTCTAAGCTCTTTATTTTGTAGCCTTACTTTTTTATGTTCATCGATTAAGTCATTAAAGGCTTCATATAATTCATTCAAAAAAAATTCAGAGAAGTGTTCATGATATACCTCATTTTTTTGATCCATGAGGTAACAACTTTCTATACCTTCCTCCTCTTTCTCATTCTCTTCGTTGCTTTGCTCCCTCTTAATTATTTTTTTTTTTCTTTTATTTCTTTATTTGCTTTTTCTTTTCATTTTCATGCACCACAAGGCATGAGTTGGGGTGAGCTACCTTTTCTTCTTGGAAGCTTGATATTTCTCTTTGATTTGCTTCCTCAAAAGTAGTTTCTAATTTTTTCTATATTTGATTTGCTGAAATACATGAAGAAATTATATTAAAAATATTTATGTCTAATGAACAACAAAGTAAATTCATTGCTTTAGCATTTAGTTGGTTCATTTTTTTATCATGCTCAAGCAATACTTTGAGGGTGTGTGAGCCATCGATTATAATCTTTTATAAGTTATAATCATAAACTTGTATGAAGATACGCATACGTGCTTTTCAATAACTATAATTTGATTCATTAAGCATTGGGGGTCTATCAATAGAATAATCTTCACTAAACAAAGAATCCATTTGGATCACCTAGATCATTAGCTCTTGATGGTTAGGTCAACAACTAATAACAGAGTACGTGCTTTGATACCACTTATTGCCCAGGTATGGCCACCTAAGAGGGGGGATAAATTTGGTTTATAAAATTTTTGACCAATTTAAACTCTAATTCAAATATGTGCTTCTAATTAAGAGAAACTTAAATGCTTATGGTGAATAAGCAATGTGTAGCAATGGAATTAAAAGCAACTAACTAATGCAAATATGTAAAGCAAATAAGAAAAATTAGAAAAGCAAAACCACAAAACAAACACATAAAGATTTTATAGTGGTTCGATGCAATCCCGCACCTATGTCCACTCTCCAAGCTATCCTCTTGAAAATTCCACTATAATCCAAGATTACAGTGCATTTATTTTAATCCAGGATCACAAACAAATTCAGTTGGTTTTGCCGGGCTCACCAACCATAACCCTATACCAATAGTTTTCTCGACTTCATTATCAATCCAGTTGGTTTTAACCTAGGAGACCAATCACAACCTTTAAACTATCAAATTTTTGGCTTGGACCAATCTATACCCCAAGTTTCTTTATCCCAAAGAAACTTGTAAAGAAATAAAAATACAAGTATAAAATTCAGCATAAAAATAAAAAGAAAAAGAACTCTTTTTGAAGTTTGATGGAGAAGCTGAAAGATGGCTCTTGAAACTTTGTATTCTCTTCTTTGAAGGCTGAGATGAAGCTTGAATGAATGAGAATGATCATATTTTGAAGCTCTCTAAATTTGATGCACAAGATCCTCTCTTTTCACTCTTTTCCTTTAGATATTCAATGAACCTTACTATTTTAATGATTTCTACTTTTAATCCACTTAATCTCACTTTGTAAATATTTTTCTAGCCTTTTGTACTCTTTATGATAGCTTGAGGATCAGTTCTAGCTATTGGAAGTCTTGAAAAAGCCGTTGGAGTAGAGAAATGATCATTTAAAAAAATTATAGAAAACTAGCCATTATGATCACTGAGTCGGCTTAGTTTTTGATTAGATCGGCTCAGTTTATAGCTGGATCGGCTCAGTCCCCTAGGTCTTGAAAACTAGCTTTCTTCACTTTCTATCTTTTGCTTACACTGAGACCAAGTCAGCTCAATCTCAAACTAAGTCAGCCTAATTTGCATGCCAAGCATGTCGAGCAGCCCATTTCGAAGGAAGATGACCTAAGGGTCATCCCTTAGGTTGACCCTTTTGCTAAAACTTGATTTTCTTCTAATTTATGCATCCAAAAATTATGGGACTGCCTCCATAAGATCGGAAATCTTCTAAGCTTGTTCTTAAGACTTCCAAAATAGATATTATTCAACTTTGTAAAATTATAATTTTGCTCCTTATCATTTTTTCTTGATCTCTAACTTGATAAAATTATAATTTTAACTTGAAAATCTAAAAAACCCTACATCCATTCTTGAAATACATGGTAAATACTTAAACACTCAAAGTTTGATAATTATCAAAATTAATCATGGAGTCAATAGGGGAAATTCTATTCAATAAATATATAACGGTCATCAGACTATGTTCCCAAAGAAACTCAGGAAGGTCCATGAAACTCATCATGGATTGGACCATATCTAATAGGATCCAATTTTTTCGTTCTAAAATTTCATTGAGTTGATGCATTCCAGATGGAGTCCATTGAGAGACTATGCATTATCCTAAAGATAGTCTAAAAATTTTCGACTAAGGTATTTGCCTCCTCGATTTGATCGAAGAACCTTAATGAATTTTCTTATTTATTTTTCTACTTCGAGTCTGAGTTTTTCGAACTTTTTAAAAGCTTCAGATTTATGTCGCATCAAATACACATATCCATACCGAGATAAATCACCAAAAAAGATGATGAAGTAGACATAGTTGCCTCTACCTGGCACATCAAATCGACTACACACATCAGTATGTACTAGGGTAAGTAGGTCTGCGGCCTTTTCCTCATGTCCTACAAAAGAGAGCTTGGTCATTTTGCCATGAAAGCATGATTCACAAGTCGGATATGATTCGAAAGTCAACGGAGTCAATAGCCCGCATTTCTTCAATTTGTTAACCCTATCTTTGGCTATATGACCTAGCCTAAGATGCCAAAGATACCTATCGTTTAGACTATCCCTAGGTCGCTTTGACCCTATAGCATTCATGTTTTGCTCGATATTAAAAATAGAAACATCAATATGTAACTGATAGAGACCATTTATAAGGAAACTATTTATAATTTTATTTCTTTCAAAAAGAATATTATAATGATTCTCAAGAAAACTAATTACATAGCCTTTTTGTGCTAAACATGAAACAAAAATTAAATTTCTACTTGCTGCAGGCACATAAAAATAGTCCCTAAGAATTAAATCTAATCCAGATGATAATCAAAGAGGATAGATTTCCATGATCATAGCAACAACTCTTGCTCTATTCCCAATGCGTAGGATCATCTCACCATCCCTCAACCTCCTGCTCTCCTCAAGACCCTGCATGGAAGTACATAAATGAGCACTAGAACCAGAGTCAAGCATCCAACTGGATGTAGAAGAAATCGTAAGGTTAGATTCTATAACGAGCATACCTCTAGAAAGACCTACCTCCTTATTCTTTAGGCTGGCCAGGTACAAAGTGCAGTTTCGCTTCCAATGGCCATCAATATTACAATGAAAATATTTTTTTTTATCAGTGGCCTTCTTCTTCGACTCTGTCTTCTTCTTCTTTCCACCATCTACCTTCTACTTCTTTACGAACTTCTTCTTCTTTTCAAAAGATATTCTCTTGGAAGAAGTCCATTCCATAGTAAGTACCGAGCCTTTAGAATCTTTCATAGAAAGCTCAATAGTAACCAGCATGTTCATAAGTTCATAAGTTTAGTCAAGATATTTTAAAGTTTATGCATATGGTAGTTCATGATGAACTGTCCATACGCATCTAAGCCTTAAATAGTCTCTTAGTGACTTGATATTTCGTTGCGTGATTTTATTTATCAAACAACTCTTGCAGGTGAGCCAACATTTGGTGGCTAGTCTTAATGTCTTCATATTGATGCTGGAGCTCATCAGTCATCGAGTCCAATATGTAATACCTGACTTTGTTATCATCATCCATCCACTTCTCAAGAGATGCTCTCTAATCAGTGGATAGACGGACTGTAAAGTGAGAGGATCCTATTCCAACACATGAGTCAACTTCTTGGAATCCAAAATAATTTTAAAGTTCTAGAGCCAATCCTTGTAGTTGGAATCGATCAGTCTATGGATGTCAAGGATATGGATTAGTCGATTGAATGCAGATATTTTTCTGTAAAGAGTCAAAATTTCTAGTTAGATTTTGTAATTAGACTGAATCAATTTATTTAGAAATTTTATTTTTAAACAAATTAGGCTTCTCCTATTGACTCAAATCCCTACACTCCTTTGATAAAGATGCAAAAATCTCCATGATTATAAATTTTTAGTGGATGGTGTGGTCCCATCGATTGGCTCATCATCTCATCTAACAGTTATTGATGATGGATCAACCGATGAGTGGACAACTCTTGTCCAATAATTTTCTAATTATGGTGCATCCAAATCTAATCTCTAATTCATGAATCTCATCGTGTCTGGAATATTGATCCACTTCTTAGTTAAGTCAGATCCACCATTTGTATAAATTGGATCTCTCATCGTATCTAGAATATTGAGCCCAATCCGTCCTCCAATCCATAGCATCCAATGCTTAATAAATGTGGTTGCATCTTTCCAATGCAACTGAGCCACTGTAACTAGTTGAAAACAATCAATCTCGAAAAGGATCCACACATCTATAATGGTAGAAGATCTTAGACTTAATATTTTTTTAGAAAGATTTAATTTACGTCTCTTTAAACATAACTTAACTTAGTCATAATAATTATAACTAACATAGTGGCATGGTTTGGCTCAAATTATTAGCCACCTCAAATCAAAATTGGATTGACACAAATGACTAGGTAAGTGAGACTGGTGGAAGGGATATGCCATTAACTCGATAAGAATGCATTCAGATCAAGTAGCTCCCAATTAAAAATCAGTCGATTATATCTGCCAGACTTATCTTAGATACCAAGTTATCGAATCAGAATCAATTGGGTTAGCTTATAATCTAAGCTTGAACCACGAAGCCAAATTAGATATTAACATAATTGAGTCACATCTCAATGTGATTCGATCTTGATTCAGACTTAATCCTATTAGGCTGGTCAAATCTAAGCTTTCTTTGATCCGACCTAACCAACTCTTGATTTAGTTTGATCAATCGCTAGACCTAATTAAGCTACCCAAGTTCGAATCCAATTTTATGAATATGTCTCAGATTTAAAAATTCATAATTTTTAGACCTAATTAATTTCATAATCTTAATTCTTAATTAAATTTTGGGTTCATGAATAAAACATGTAACAAAATTCTAAGGTTTCAGGATCTAGGATTTTAGAGAAAAATAAGTTCTGATTTCTGATTAAGGACGAACACGCAGCACCCCTACACATCATAAGAACATCCCATCGAATGGAAGAAGAGGACCTTTAAATCCTACTTTATTCTTATGATCGGACGATCAAGAGGAATGTCTTAATTAGAAATATAATTTCTACTACAAAACTAGTTAGATCTAAATCATATATCACATATACAATTAATGATCTAACTTATATATATTTTGCATACATCTTATGTATCATAACTTAATTAAATATGCATGCTTTCAAATATAATATATCACATATAGTATCTAAAAAATATAATTTAAATTTGATCACATCAATACAAAACTATTCTAGATATTTTATAGAACTATTCTATAACTAGTCTAAGCATGCATCATTCATATCTTATATGAATAAATTAAAACTTTATTTTCTATTTTCTAGATCTGGTTACAATAATTATAACTTCAAAAAATAAAAATCAAATAGATCTAAAATTATTTTTAATCAAATTAAAAATATGATTATACTAGACTACATATAGAACTATTCTATATCTAGTCTAGTCAGGCATCTTATACATTGTAGATCTAAATTATTTAATTTTATTTTTTAAATTTTAAATCTAATTACATCTGATGTGATATCTAAAATTATTTAATATCAGATCATAAATAAAAATTAAATTAGATCTAAAATAGATCTGAAGAACTACAAATGCAGCTCTGATACCATTTGAAGAAAAATCTCATTTTCCGCCATAGGATCGTGCAAATCTGATCAGATTTGGGATGGATTTTTTAAAAAAATTTTAAATGATTAAATCAGATCTAAGAGTTCTTAGATCTAATCATGATGATATAATATTAAAAATTAAAATTAAATTAAATTAAATTAAATTTCCTACCATGTTTGGATAATCTGATTATCCTGTGATAATCCTAAGATTCTGAAAGGAGCCATGCATACGCCTGGCCTCTATCAATATCAACTTAAGTAAGATCTAGATATATTCTCCTCATGAATATTTTCTCCAAAGATTAGATCTAAATCTGATCTGAAGGACCTTCAAAACAACTTCTAAAGGAAGCTTATCCATCTCACGACCGTCGCATAGATGCTGAACTCTTCATAAATTTAATTGGATTTTCTTCTCTGATTTGTGCCCAACTTTTGGCATGTAGAAGAAGGGGAAAGAGAGGATCAGAGGGTGCATGGAAGATAGAAGGGACGGTAGCATATGGATGTGGCAATCAAAATTCTTCTAAAAGACCTTATGTGCAGGAGTTTTTATATAAGTCCCTTGTGCCATCTAGACTCCTAAGTGATCAAGCAACTTATTTGCTTGATTACCTAGGACTCTAATCTGATAGCCCATGTTGCCAACCTGATCTTTATCAGGTTTGGTCACCCAAAACTCCTCCCAAGTTGGCGAGCAGAAAGGATAAGGAGGAATCCATGGCACATAGGACTTCTCCCTTCAAGAGTTTGATCCAAATCAAACTCTATTAGAAACCCAATCTAGGCACCATAAAAAATAATGAAATTGGTTGACCCAAAGTATGACTCAAGCCCAATCACATATCCAAAAATTAGAGTAAAATGATTTTCATAGAATTTTTTAGAAGTCTTTGATCAAGTGACCCTCAATTCTCTCAATTAGGTCAACTTTTGACCCTAGTCCAATTGCATTATGAATGGATTTAATTTCTATAATTAATCTGATCTAGATAGATTCCAGTCAGATGAAAATAAATCTATCCAAAATATATGAATGAGTCAAATCAAATTTGTCTCGATTGCAATAAATCAAAAAGATTACAAAAAGAAGAAAGTCAGGCTCAATCATGTGCTAGCACGATTATCTTGAACTTGATTCGATCTAATCCAAATCAATCAAACTAGACTAGCTCAATTGATGACATCCAGACTCAAACCCTTATTTGTGTGATCCAATTATGTTCAATTTCATATGGTAATGAGATATATTACGATCTCTATCATCGACATCATTGAAACACCTTTCGATGGATCAAAACTTTTCTAATTCATACAATTAGAATGATCGATCATCAAAATCATTCTAATTGCTTCCAAAATCTGCTAGTGACACCTAGCAATATATGATGGAAATCTATCAGAATTGAAAGTGAACCTCTTGATGCAGTTATTAGTGTGATTGAATTCTTCTATCTTGAGCTCCAATAGGATTAGGGTTAAGGTAAACTCGTCAAACCCAACATCTGTCATATGAATTAATCATTCAATTTGAATCCAATGTGAAATCCAAATATAAACTCTTTCTATCATCTTCACTCTATCATGGCCATGGGCTTAAGGACTCAATCTCATGATTATCATAGGGCTACTCCTCATCTACCGAGGTAGATAGATCTTCTATTGGTGCAATCCAATTTCTATAATGAACATGCTATAGCCAACATACACCTCAAAATTTCGAATGGCTAGAAGGTCAAGTTATGATGTAGTGAAACTATAACACCCTCAAGATGATCTATCAATGTATCTCAGGTCAAAGAACCAGACACACCACTGCCACATCGAGCCAGTCATCGATGAGAAGGTAGATTTTTTTATAACTGCTCGAGGTGGTCATGCTCGGTGCCCTCGTTCTCTAACGAGTACCTATACTCTCGCTCCGATATCTCCACACCATAGACTCAAGACACATCTATCCTAAAAAAGCGATCATACACTAACCTTTGGGATTGATCACCATCCTTGTAATAATCCTATAGTTGGAAGCATTTTATGAGTTAATTATGAGAATTCATGTCTTAAATTTTTAACTCTTGAAAATATAAACTATTATTACCATTAACTCAAAGGATGTATCACAGATACTTTAAATACACACTTTAATAAAAAATAATTTTTTTATTAATTTATAGTAAAAGTTATAAAATTATTCTTGAAAGTGTATTATAAGTATTTAACTAATCTAGCTTCTAGGGCACACATCTAACACCCTAATCCCGATTGGCTCCTCCTGAGTACTAGCTCGCTGCAGGATGCTTTTAACGACTAGTCTTGACCGAACTCCTTTGATTTTCCTTTGTGGGCTCTTTGGAAGCTCCAAATTGCCAATAGAGATGGGAGGGAGGTAGAGGAGGCTCTCAAAAAATTCTTGTGCGCTCATGACACTCATAGCTCATGAAATGGATCCTCGAACCCTAGGTTGAAAACCTAGGGCATGCACTCATCTAGAACCCTGCACCTTACTCTCTCTATATTTTTCCTCTCAATTTTTTTTTTAAATTTCAACTCACACAGAAGAAGGAACACATGGAAGGCTTCTCACTCAGAAGTTGTGCACACCCCTAAGAAAAGCGTAATTTATTTTGTGCAAGATTGAGTCCAAGCCGTGTGGAAGGATAAGGATAAGTTGGTTGTTCGTTTGAATTCAAATTCCATTTGAATTCAAACACCAACCAATCTATTCCTATTCACTATGGGAAAGAGAAACCTGGGCACATGCCCCTCTATGCATGAAGAAACATTTTCTCATAAAAAATAGGTGGGCACAAATAGGGTGATGTGGCGTAGGAAGAGGATGGGTGGTTGCCCATTCAAATTCAAACTCCATTTGAATTTGAATGGCAACTAACCAAATCATATCCATCTAAGGCATGGGATAGCTGGGCGTGGACACTCTATGCATGAAAAGAAGTCATGAGAATCTCATTATGGTGAGAAAATAAAAGGGCACAAGCCCAGGTGGCACTAGGAAGAAGTAGACTAGTCAAACTAATCTATTTTGATTTTATCCAACTAAACCAGGTCCAAACAAATTTGGCTAGGCCCAATTAGACCAAATTAAATCCAACTTATTTAGACTTAATTTGGCTTAGTTGAATTCTAATTAAATCAAAAATTAATTAAGGCTAATCCCTGATCAAATTAGGGAATAAACTTTCTCGATGATAGGTCATCACATAACCTAATCGGATCAAACCCAACTGAATCCAATTCAATTGGACTTGATCCAAAACTCATACTCAATCAAATTGAGTTAATTAGTAATTAAATTATTAATTAAATTTCTCATAAATATAGAGTTCAAATCCAGTAGGTGTCTGGGCAATAATCCCATCAAAATAAAAATCTTGATCGAAGAGATCCAAATGAGTGAAACTCGTGATCAGAAAGTCCCAAACAAGTAGGACTCTCGATCATAGAGTCTCAAACAAGCAGGACTCAAAGTCCCAATGTAGTAAAACTTTTGGTCGAATAGTTCCAATCTAGTGGGACTCTTGACCATAGAGTCTTAGTCCAGTGGGACTCTTCATCAGCCTTCGGATTAGGTAGAAACCTCTAATATGTGTGATCCTATAAGTTCAAACCTAAGCTGATAGCATAGAAATTATTTTCTGTACCAATCGAAGTGATCATCTAGCAATGATACCCGACTTTCAAATAGGTTGAATAGTTGTAATCACAACATTCAAAACCTATGCGAATATGGTTACTACATAATTCATCCCCTTGAACTTTATGTATAGGATGACTTAGAGTTAAACTATCAACCCTAAAAAATATATCTGTTAGGGATAGATCCTTTCCTACCAAAGTCTGGAGAGGATTCGAGTCTTGGGATGACCTCGTCCAGTGATAGCAACCATGGCCAACTTCATGCAATAACTCGAGAACCTCCGGGGCCTCATGGGTCTCACCCAAACGAGCTTGAATAGTGGCGGCGGCTCTCGAAGCAGTTAAGTAACCAATGATGATGCAATCTGACCTGATCGATCTTGAAGCTGCTTGGACTCTCTCCTTACTAGAATTTGTTCAGATTGTTCAACACTAGATTAACACTGAATCGGTAGAATTCCTCCTTCCTGGATGAATTTCAGCAATCTACAAAGAGTGATGGACCTCTACATTCTCGCACCAAGAGCTTTCGAAACGTGAGCAAAAGAGCCTCATCTCCACCTTATTAACCTTTAGGCATGCATGAAAGTCGAGTCACGAAAGTATCCCTAATAGTCATCTACAGCCGCCAACCAAGCTCTCACCGATCAATCTCCATCCAGTCACTAGATAGGCTCCTTCTGACCAAACTCCTTTCGATCGAACTCCTCTAGTCTTCTGAACTCCCTCGGTGATGCTCCACTCGAACCTCCTTCAGCAGATCTCCCTCTGAACCACCCATAGTCAAATTCCTTCCATACTCCTCCAGTGGATCTTCTCTCAGATTTCTTTCGAATGATCTCCTTCCAAACGATCTTCTCAGTTGAGCTCTCATCGGATGAACTTCGTCAGTCATCCTCCTTCTGGATGATCTCCTTCAATCAGATTCCTTCATCTGATCTCCTTCCAGGTGATCTCCTCCAGACGAAATTATTATGAACAAGCTCCTTTCAATTGCCAAGCAAGTTTCCTTCAATCGACTTTCTTCCAATCATCCAGAAGGACCTCATCATCCACATGAATTCAGCTACCGGCTTAATACAAATCAATATACAAGCAGACGAACTTAAAGGAGTTCGAACTATTCTGAAATTGATGTAACCCGAAGCTCTTCACTGCTAATGCTTGCTCCGTTCGAACTTTAACTATTAAATCCTAACAGACTAGCGCATCACGACAACGAACACTATCCTCCATAATAAATTCCACATGATCTGAACAGCCCACTACCAGATGGTTATGGCTATCACCATTAGTTTGTTACAAGCTCCATCCATAAAAGAAACCCTCCGGATATATTTTTTCTAAGCTCTCATTTTTCTTCCCATTGCTCTGCTCCTTAATTTCCTGAGCACTACATTTCTGTTGATCAGAAGAGCTGATTTGACCGTTGGAGGGTCCTACTCGAGCCACCACCCCCAGCTCCGATCAAAATTTTATTTTGGAGATCACCAGCGGTGGCCTCATCTCCCCCAACTCCAGCTCACTCCAGCATCAATCAGATTCCATACCAACAACATCCATGTCGTGTCTCAATGCAATCAGTCCTATGACTCCTCACTAGGACTATCCTGATCAAGATTTTGCTAAATTGAAATACAATTAAACACAACTCTTGAGCCAAAGTGGTCAATCCCATCTTGATTCATGTACCGACTCCTCAAGTACTTGACTATACCCAAAAATCTTTCATTACTAAATTAGAAATTTATGTAGTCTAGCAACAAAGCATAGTGAATTACTTGAAAGTCACCATGGTGATCTCAAGTTGGAGGGACACTTATACCTATATTATATCGGAGTAAATCTTGATAGCAGAAAGGCTCTGAAGTTGGTCACGTTCCATGTAGATGTATCTCTACATCTCATTTGCATGCCATACTAGTGTCTCTATACTCCTTAGTTAAGAGGACAACCAACTCATATGGTACACAATGACCTACACTCGATAAACATTGTCGTCCTTAGTAATAATGTATCATTTGGTCATGAACACATTTAAGGACTAAATGATAAATCCTCCTTTGTCGATTCTAAATAGTCCTAAGGACTTCACCATAACATAGGAGTTTATTAGATGATGAAAGAATTTATGATGAAAAATATCAAAATAATATTTATTTATTTATAATTTATATATAAATATAAGAAATAGCTCAATCATCAATAGCTTGATGATTGGTTTTGGGACACTACTCCCAGCAGGAGCATGAAAAAATTCTAGAGGAGAAAGTTTTCTCTTGTCCGGGCAAGGAGATCTATTTAGGACATCAATGATTGTTGTCTTGAAGAGATGATGGGTCTTCTCTTAATATTCTTTTCTTCAAGCCTTTTCTTTTCTTCTTTTAAGAAGATCCAAGAGTTGGTCTTCTCCCTCAATCCTTCTTCTAATCTTCATCTCTTGGAGTATTTAAGAGATCTAAAGTAATTTTATAAATCGACTATTAGAAGGGATCTGCAAGAAGTTAGCACTTCAAGTAGATCTTCATTTGATGAACCTCTAATCTGCATAGTGATCTCGTGTGGATAACTTGTAGAGGCCGGACACTCTATGCAATTCCAAACAATAAGGACAACATTGGATATCAACTACAATATTCTTGACCTATGCAAAGGCATGAGATTTGATCTCTTCTTAATCTTGATATGATCTAGGATTTCTAGAACTATTCTAGAATTAGAGTATTGATGTGATCAATATCAATCTATTTTTATTTTTAGATTTATACATGCATTATGATATATCATAGATCTTAGATGTAGGATTTAGTGATTAGATCACATGCATAAATAGGTTAAATAGTTTAATCTATATCTTCCGCGACATTCAAATTTTGAAAAAGTTTTGAAATACCCACATAAAACTCTACATGATTTTCCTACAAGCATTCCTTCGCACGTAACCCTCTGTCTGGATTCTATTTTGGCTGGTCTTGGACTTGTTGGATTCCACTTGTCATCCTGGATCTCGTTCTTGGCTTATTATAAACCGAATCTTGAGTCATTTTTCTCAATAATACTTTGGATAGCACTTCAATAGACTTCCCGCTGAAGTACCTATGAATGTAGCTACACTTCAAGAAGCTAAGGATGGATGACTGGATGCCACTCTTAGAAAACACTGGCTACATAGAAAGGTAAGCTTCTCTCGATTACAGGAAGAACACTACTTGTCAATGACATAATAATGCCAATAGTAACATTCTAGATATCCAACTTCTTATTGCCTCTTGGAATAATCAGAAGAATAGATAGAGACTATCATTCCTTCTTATGATGTGGAGACCATAAGAACAAAGCTATGAAAAGCCTTTTGAATTGGCGCTCAGTCTATCATCCTAAAAAGTTTGGAGGACTAGGAATCGTAGATCTAAAAAATTTTAGTTAGATTTTATTTTGTAAACGGTGGTGGAAATTCTTCTCAGATACATCTAAACTATGGAGCACTCTGATCAAAGTAGGTTGCTACAAAGATCAAACAACATCGTTGAAAGCATTGAACCAAAAACAATTATAGCAATACTGGAAGGATGCCTAGTGAGTCAAAGATATCTTTTAGCTATTGATCAAATTGTAGATTGGTAATGATGTCATGCCTTGATCCTAGCATCTAGATCGGGCATGTGATGGCCATACACTTCTTAGGACAAGGCCCTAAAGAATATGCAAGGCCTGTCTTTTTATCAATATACAATCACATCAATCCAACTTAGGTAGTGGTAAAAAAAAATTCACTAATATTTTATTCAATAAAAAGATAAGTTCTCCAAGGCTAATAAAAAATAAAACAAAGGTCCAATAAAGGTCAAAAATAATTTGTTTATTTAAAGATAGTTAAGCAAGTAACACTTAAGATCCTATGCTTCTTACTGATCGATCCCAAGTCCTATATTACCTTCTTAATTTGAAAAAAAAAATTAAAAAGAGGGAGTGAGCTTTATGGATTTAGTAAGTTACCAAAATCTTTGGGGGATCAAGCACGATTAATTTTCAAAATATAACAATTTAACAGTAGCATGTAATAATATAATTTTCATTCAAAACATGCAATGCATATCAATAAGATCTAAAATCCTCTCTCAATTTTTGGTGACTATGATCATAATTAGCCTCGTGGTAAGGCTCGAATGAGACTAGCCTCTAAAGTCAAATACAAGACTCATCAGCATGTGCCAGTGATCAGCCCCAACTGGCTAGGCCTAAAAAGAACTTACTCTGATTCACATGGATATGATTAGGGCTCAGGACAAGACAAAGAGACTAGTTCTAAAATACATACATATGATACATTAGCGTGTGCCAGCAATCAGTCGACTAGCCAGGCTCAAAAGAACTAACTTTGCCAACAATCAACTCCGACTAGCTAGGCCTAAAAGAAACTAGTTTTTGACGTGTGGATAATGATTAATCCCGTTGGCTAGATCTGAATCATAGTTTAACTAAAAAATTTTTCTTATCAATTTATAAATAATTTTTTTATAATACAATTATATAAATTTTTATAACATTATCAATTCAACTTTTCACATCTCTTGAAATAGTAATAAAATTATCTATGCTCAAAAATTCATGCAAAGGTGAACATATATAATATCCTTTTTAAAAATCATTGAATCAATTTATTTCAAATTTATAATTTATAATAATTCTTTTGGATATCTTATGCTTGATCCATAATTTTGAATAACACTTTCATGTATAATTACATACTTTCAAATAATTTAACAATTCTAAACAATATAATAATGCTTATGTACAAAATCTATTTTTTAAATACATGAATATGATCAAATCATGGGGCGAATCTAAGCATCTTGGATCTCTCTCTTTCTTTTTTTTCCTTTTCCCCTCTCTTTCCCTCTGTTTCCTTCTTCCTCTCTTTTTGTTTCTTCTCTTTCCTAAGTTGAATTGGTGGCTTTCTTTAAAGAAAATAGGGCCAAGAAGGAGGGGATAGGGTCAACAGTGATGATGGAACATAAAAATAAATTTAATAATTTTTATAATTTATCATAACTTGAGTACAGACCATATTTTTTCACGATCATGATCTATCTCTTTAGTTATAAAGTACAAGAAATTAAATATTAAAGCATAAATAAGAAAAGTATATTGATGATAAATAATCAAACTTTATTGCTCAATAAAAAGATATATAAGAATCAAATTACAAACTCTCATATTGAAGACTTTCCTTACTTTCCAAGACATGAGACCTTTAGCCTAGCATGATTGATGATTTGCTAGCTTTCGGCATCTTCAAACTTCTCAGTTAAAGAGAAAGAAAAGAAAAATAAGGAAGAAGAAGAAAGAAAAGAGGAAAGAGGAGAGAGGAGGAGGCCCTATGGGCTTAAAGAGGGGCTAATCCCCTAAGGGGAGGTCTGTTTGGCTTCTAGCATGAGGAGGGTTTAAATAGAGAAAAATTGAAATTTTTTAGTCCTTTCTGAAGTCAAATTAGAGCTTTAGATCGAATTTCATTTGCTTAGCTACTTCCTGACCAGTCTACTATTCCCATGGACCAGTGTAAGCAATGTGAAAAGTGATGTCAGGATGACATCAGCTGAATCGAGGGAGCTGGGCCGGGTTGGATCGGGCGAAGTGGGCTAGGCTGAGCTGGGTGCTAGTGGACTAGACCACGATTGCTGGAGATGGGCTTTGGACCATGCTCAGTCGGATTTGCTGGGTTCGCATGGGCCATGATTGCTTGACCGATCGATTGGGCTGGCTTTTATTAATTTATTTAATTTTTTTTCTTTCTTTCATTTAAAGCTTCCAACTTCCGTTTCTTCTCCATTTAAGCTTCGATTTCCATCAAATTTGATTCATTTTAACATATAAATCGAGCTATTTGCATTGATGAGTATCTTTATTGAAAAACATAAATAAAAAACATCAATTCTTAAAATAAATATTGATTAATCTATATTTTAATATTTTTTATTTATATATGCATGGTATTTATCAGAGTACTCAGCTAGAGGACATGCTTCAAATATTGACTGAGTCCTTTAGTACTCCTGATGATGTTGAAAGGCACAAGACTAGTTGTGTCATTATCAATGCCTAGATGAGCGATGGGGTGTCAATCATTGATCATGTATTGTATATGATCGAGTTGATTGAGCGCTTGAGTAAGCTCGATTTTTTCTTACATAAATAGCTTGAAAAAGATGCGATACTAAACTCCTTGCCGAAACCCTACCTCTCATTCCTTATTCATTACAAAATGATAAAGTCTATAGTTAACTACCCTGGTTTGCTAGGGTTGCTGCAGATCTTTGAGAAGGACCACCAGCTTCACAAGGAGTCAATGAATGTAATTGGATAGTTTTCTTCTAGTCATCGATCCTTTAAGAAAAGAAAGAAAAATAAAAAGAAGAAAAATAAGAAGGTACAGTAGCATGCTAGGATATCTACGTAGGGTTAGACCAAAAAATCCAAGTTCGATCAGAGCTAGATGGAATGCTTCTACTATAAGAAACAGAAGAACTGGAAGAGAAATTATCCTTAGTATATTACTATCTAGATCCAAACAGGCCAAGAAAAATGTAAACTGTTCACTACTATAGAATAGAACTATGACAGTGCTTACTATTATAGTGGTTTGAAAATCGCTGCAATAGGCTCTAAGGCAGTAGTTTTGTGAAACCGTTGTCATAGATTTGACCTATAGCAGCAGTTACATAAAACCACTACCATATATCAACCTATGATAGTAGTTACATAAAACCATTGCCATACGTCCAATCTATGGCAGTGGTTACATATAACTGCTACCATAGATCAAATATTATAGTAGCGATTACACCTAATCACTACCATAGGCCAAATTTATTATTGTGGTTAATCAACCGCTGCTATACGCTCAATCAGTAGAAGTGATTATCCTTCACCGCTAGCATAGTAGCGATTGGATCTATGGTAGTGGTTATATGTAACCATTGTCATAGATTTTATCTATGATAGTAATTTTGGATAACCGCTACCATTGATTAGACCTATGATAATAGTTTTATGTAACTGCTGCCATAGATGATCTATGGCAGAGGTTACATTTAACCGCTACTATAGATGCATAATATATATTTTTTTATATTTTTTTTTGAATATAGTATAATTTTGAAATTTAAAACCAATCTTCACCGTTCATTATATAAATAATTATCATTAGAGTATCATCACAAAAGATCGCATCAATCTGATAGCCCTAGCTATGTCGATTGATAGAATTTGATTTTGACCACCATGAATGACCGCATAATGATCTGATAGATAAAGACTACCTATTGATTTAAAAACTTGCAATGATGATCTCAGTAATATTTGTAGCACACTATCAAAATCTCATTTTAATCAAACATTATTATCATGGTCAATCTAGCATTAGATAATTTTGAACGCTAAATGAAAAATGATAATCAAAAGGCCAAACAGTGCTTGATTATGAGGTAATTTTTAGATAAATGATCTTTAGTACTATTTTAATCATTTGTATGATGGTGATCATAAAATTCAAATCATATATATATGAACGATCCAAAACTATATGTCTCTCTTAATACTCATTCTTAAAAGCCTTATAAAATTATGCTTATACTTTTGTAAGATATGTTTAATGTGGATAGTTCATATAGACATTTGTTTGAATTTTACAATCACCACTGTACAAACAATTAAAGTAGTAGCAAAGATTAATTATCTAAAAAATCATCTATTAATCGGATACCGTTTGGCCTTTTAATCACTCATTTTTTATTTAACGGTCAAAATCATCCAATGCTAGATTGACCATGATAATGATGTTTGATTAAAGTAAAATTTTGATAGTATGCTATAAACATCACTGAGATCATTATTATAAATTTTTGGATTAATCGATAGTCTTTATCTATTAGATCAATATACGGTCATTCATGACCATCAAAATTAAATTTTATTGATCGACGTAGCTAGGACTATCGGATCAAGGTGGTCTTTTGTGATAACACTCTAATGATAATTATTTAGATAATGAATAATGAAGATGGGCATTAAATTTTAAAATTATATCATATTAAAAAAATATAAAAATATATATATTATGTATCTATAGTAGATGTTAACAAAAACTACTGCTATAGGATCTATTGCAATAATTGATAACTGCTACTATAGATAAAATGGCAACGATTATATATAACCACTGCAATAGACCTATGGTAGTGGTTTTTATATAATCATTGCAACAGACCTATGCCAACAACATTTTGAAAACCATGACCATAGGTTTGGCCATTTTTTTTCTCTACGTGTCGAGTTTTTATCTTCCCTCCACTCTCATTCACTCTCTCTCAGTCCTCTCTACCTAAGCCCTAGCTATCCTCCCCACCACCAACCCGCCCCTCCATCGGCCTACCCCATCACTAGCCGCCTCCCTTTAGCACCACCCCCATCCCTCTCTCTCTCTCTCTTTCTCTCTTCTCATCTTGGCTACCCATGCCCTAGCTACCCATCCCGTGTCGGCCCGCCCAATGCCACCCCCTCCCTCAGCCTCGCCATCGGCTTTGGCCCCCTCGACACTGACTCCCTCGACCCCAGCCTCACCTTCCTTGACCCCAATTCCATCCCCATCGGCCTCACCTCCCTAGGGCTTGTTCTCCGCCAACCCCTTCCTTCTAGCACCACTGCAAGCCCATCTTGCCACCAGCTCCAGCCTCTTTTGGCCTACCCCTTCCTTCTATCACCATCGTCGGTCCACCCCACCGCTGCTGGTCCTTCCTTTAGCACCACCGCCGGCGACCCTCACAGTTTGTGCGACCCCCTCCCCATAGCAAGTATATTTTTTATTTAATTTCATAATAATATTAATAATTAATTATAATATTAATAATAATATTTATTATTATATTTATAAAAATTATTATAAATATAATTATAAATATTATAATAAATATTATTATAATATTTATTATAATAATATTAAAATAAATAACTTATCATGGGTTGTAGGTTAAATAGGCTAACTAGGACTGCAAATATTAATAATATATATTAATATATATATATATATATTATTAGCAAGATAAGGTTCGATTTCAAGTTCGAACTCGATTTTGAGTATGGCTCGGTTCATATTCGAGTTGAGTCGATTTTGAGCTTTGCCTATTTTTTATCTATTTTTCTTCATTTAAAAATCACTTAAATTGATGCTATATTTTAAGGATATTCAATTAGTATTAAGATACCACTAAGAAAGAAGAAGATGACACTATATTTTAAGGATATTCTACCAATAATCAATATGTTATAAATAATACTTATTTTATATCATTTTTTATTTTCTTATTTTTTATAATATCTTATTTTAAAAAATTAGTTTCTTTTCTTTTTTTTCTTTTATATAGAGGCGATGATGATTTCATATGGAAAATGATTAATTCTTAGTATGATTTTAGTGATATGAGTTCTCTTATTTTTTCTCTTCTTCTGTAAATATTATTGAAATATTTAAAAAAAATGAATTCTTAGTATCTCTAAAATAGAGGGAGAAATGCTTTTTATCTTGATTTAATTAAAAATTTTGATTAATTTGCATTGAGAAAAAGAAATTTTAGCCTTAAATTCTCAATCAATTATTTTATGATCTTCTTAAATTGAGCTTTCATGTATCTATTCAACTTGATAAGCATGATTTCATAGTCTAATCATTCTTGATAATTAATTAAAGTTAAATTAAATTTAAAATATAATCTTACTTCAAGAATTGAATTTGATACACACTTCTAATTTTGAAACTCATTTTAAAATCTTAATATAATAAAAAACTTTTGATGTGCTTTGAAAATTCTTTAAAATCATTTAAATCAAAGTAATTTTTACTTAAGAAATAAATTTGAAAAAGTAACTCTCATTTGCTTGGATACTATTATTGATTTGCTCGATACATTTTTGATACATGTCTTTTCTAAATTTAAATGATGAATTTTCATTAAGAAAAGGAAAGAATGAATATTGATGTACATGTTATACTTGATTTCGTGTTCAAATTTTTTGAAAAGCTCTATTCCTCTTAAAGCTTACTAGTGCATATTTGAAAATCTGATTAAAAAATCATGTTCATTCAAAAAGAGAGAGAGCCTTTGATATTTGAATTTAAGTTAATTTTTGAAAAGGAAAGAAATATTTTAAGCAAGTTTTGAATCAAAAGACAAGTTTTCAAAGGAGAGAGGATTCATTTGAATTAATTTTCTAAATTTAATACATTTCTCATTTTGATATATTCTTATATATTATTGATTTTGATGATTTTTATTCAACCTTCCCATGAGCTTTTTGATGCTATCAAAAAGAGGGAAAGGAATGTTAAGTATATGCTTAATGAATCAATTCTTAAGATGTTCATTAATTTGATGTTTGAAATCTTAATACTCATTGATTTGAATTGAGACATTAATTTGAAATGAGTATATGTAGTATGTATAATAAACTAAACAATAATTGAGAACATTCATGAAGTGTGGATTCTTGTATTTGATCTAGTACTTCATGATACATATTGGAAAAATGCATTGAAATACATTATTCATTATTATTGCACATATACTCAAAGTTTTATCATCATCAAAGAAGGAGAGATTGTTGATATGATTTTGATGATCATAAAATATTGAGTAAAAATATTACTAGTCATATATTTCAAAATTGAATATAGGATTTTTCAAATGCTCATATTGAAGAAATTATCTTTGAAAGAAATTCTCTCAAGATGTCAAGCTAAAGTACTTTAAAGAAGAAATTTTCATAAATTTGGATGGCTCATTATAAAGAAAAAATAAATAAATATTATTTAAAAGATTTAGCACCAAGAAATTTAAGTTTAGAAGGTTAAATAATGAAGAAAAATAAAGTTGAAAAGTTTAGAGCCAATCTGTCCAAGAATCGAGCAAGCTCTGGCATGAAATAGGATTGATAATTTGATTTGGCACACAGCCGAGCTAGCTCAATTTGGATCCAAGCCCGCTCTCTCAGCGTAGCAGAAAATATTTTTCTATTCTACTATTCAAGCTAGCTCGATTTGGATCCAAGCCAGCTTTCTCAAGATGGTAGAAAAGATATTTTTTTATTCTACTATTCGAGTCAGCTTGAATTGGATTAGAGCCAACTCTCTCAGGATGATAGAAAACTAGTTTTTGAAGTTCTACAGCTTAAGCCAGCTCGAAGCAGCATCGAGCTAGCTCGATAAAGACTAATATCCTTTAACGGCTAGTTCTGCAAAAGTCTATTTTTGCCCAAAACTTTTTTCAACACGTATTTTTGATCTCCAATAGCTATAAATGGCTAGAAATGAGTCCAAAGGCCATAAAACTTGTGGAAAATAAAACGAAGATGCAAGAAAAGAAAAGATTAAGAGGGAACAAGTGAAAAAACTTTCAGATTTGAGTGAGGTCATTGAATATTCTTTAGAAAGAAGAAAAGAGAGGAATAAGTGCATAGTTTTTAGAGGACTATTAAGAGATATCTTCTCTAGCATTTAGCACAACCTCTCAAGCATCATTTAAAGAGAAGTGAAGCTTCAAAAGAGCATATATTCAGCAACTTCTATGAGCTTCAAAGGATTTATATTTTCTATTTTTCTTTTGAGCTGAACTTCTGTATCTTGTATTTTTATTTTCTTTATAATTTTTTTTAGAAGAAAGAAACTAGAGGATTAGGCCAGTCCAAGCCCGTAATTAGATATTATATAGATTTTGGTTGGTTGGCCCGAAAAATCAACAGGATTGTTAGTGAGCCTGAAAAACTAATGGTGTAAGGTTTTGGTTGGTGCTCCTATTGAAAACTAACTGGATTTATTTGTGAGTCTAAAAAAACAAACACACTGTAATCAATGGTAGATTATAATAAAATTCTCAAGAAAAGCTTAGAGAGTGGACGTAGGAGTGGGTTGCTCCAAACTACTATAAATCTTTTTGTCTTTATGGTGTGATTGCTTGGTTTACTTTCTTACTTTACTTATTTGCTTTACATACTTGTATTATTTTATTACTTTTAATTCCACTGTTACACATTGTATATTCACTATAAATATTCTAATTTATTTAATTTGGAGCACATACTTGTTTAAAAATTAATTTGAATAAAATTTTATAAGAACCCAATTCACGCTCCCCTCTTTTGGGTTGCTACCTCTGGGCAATAGGCTGCATTGCAAATATGGGCCTGAGATGTAGATTTATGCCAAATTACAAGCATTCGTACTTATATGGGGATCAATTCATTGTAGACAATTACAAGGGCTTTACAGGCTCTACTAATCCAAGACCATGCTGATGTGCAAGAGCTTAACGGTGATAGGCTCGAGCATATGATTAACATATTTGGTAGATTTGATCTGGTTATTGGTGGATGTTCATGTAGTAATCTTTTAGATACCAACCACCATAGTCATGATGGACAAGGTTGCTATGGTTATAGTCATGCTTACCCTCTATAGGGTTGCTACCCCCTAAATGCTAAGCAAGGCTATAACTATAGCAACCTAATAAGTGCTAAAATATACTAATAAAAGTATTAAATTAAAAAATAATTTATTTTAATTTTAAAAAATTGATATTTTTATTAATTTTATATAGGAAAGAAGGTTGTCAATAGGAAGACCTTAATTTTCTGGTCCAGATGAAACAAGTTTGAAGAAAAATGAAGTTAAATTAGCCCCAAAATCAATTTTCAAAGAAAAAAAGTAAAAGAAATTAAAAGAAATTTAGCTGGCCAGTCTAGACCAAACCGATTTGGAAAACCAACTCAGCCGGCCCAGCTCGACCACAAATAGCCCAGCATAAATAAACTCATCTGACGTCAACATAATGTCAGAATCATCATGGTGTATGGTAGACCGCTACAGTAACCTAGCCAAGAGCATGATGGAGATTTCACATGGTGGTGCGCGTGCTGACTTACTGGCAAATGTGGTGGTCCATAGTGAACCTAGCTCACGATCGGTCTACCCAAGCCCAGTTCATGATCCGACAGCTACTGGCATTGGGATTTCATCCGATGGCTCTGATTGAAGCGCTAACGGACTGCATCCATAGCAGCCAGTCGAGATCCAATGGGTGAGATTCATCCTGATTTCTAACTAACCATCTAAAGCTCCATCAGCGTGATCCGATGGCCTAGATTTGTTGATCAAGTCTGATCCAATGGTTGAGGTATATTCCAATTGATTCTAGGAGATTCATAGGGTTTTTAGAATGGTTTTTGAGCCTTTCGATCGCCATCCAGCGGCCAAAATTATCTAGGGTTTAAATTTAAGTTGTCCAAGGAGTTTTAAACCGAGTTTCTTTAGGATTTCTCCCTAGAATTCACCTTTTAGCTTATTTAAAGGCCTATTGCTGAGAGTTTGAAGAGGAGAATATTTTTTTAGAGAGAACCTAGGAGAGTTTAGTTTTAAAGAGAAAGAGAGATAGAGAGTAGAGGAATAGTTAAGGAAACAGAGAGCGGAAGAACAAGAGAAGAGAGAGCTTTTCTTTTTATTTTTTTCTTTTTCTTTCTTCTTTATTTTTCTTTTCTTTTCTTCCTTCTTTCTTCATGTTTCTTCTTTCGATGACCAGTGCATCAAGCAAGCAGCTCTCTTCTTCTTCATCAAATTCTCTATGCCAAGAGCAATGAACGGCAATTTCAACAACAAACATATTTTTGTTTGAATTTCTTCATGCTTTTTATTTTTTTTTGTTGTTTTTGATCCTTTTGTCATGAACTAAAATTTTTTTACTAAGACTAAGATGTAGCCACTCTTTTGATACAATATTCAGTATGATTTAAATTTTAGTATTATTTTGTCCATGAGGAGTGTATAAATATGTGCTTAATGCTTTTAGATTACTGGCCATCTTCTAATTAATTTGATGGGCATAGATGATATGGATGAAGTATGTCTATGTTGATACTTCTTGATTTATATACCTTATATCATGAATTGAATTAGAATTCATATGCATGCAGAAATTTTAGTGCACTTTGGACTAGCATATTTTAATTAAAGAGTTTTATAGAGATTAATGCATCAGTATTTATTTAAATTACGTCTGGACTAAAGGATAGTTAATAAATATTGATAGTTTTGCTAGACCTGGACCAAAGGATAGTGAATATTCTAAGAGACTCCACTGTCACATGATGCAAAATTAACCTAATTTGCATGATTACTTGAATATTGTATTGACTGAGTTGATGAACTGATTGTCTTAGTAACCTATTGCTCTTGAATTCAACCCTAATAATTATATCCTCTCTATCTTCTTACAATTTATTAATTATTTTTTATTTCTTCTTATTTTCTTTATTTCTTATAAATTGATTATCTAAATAAAGCTTAGGAAAGAGTTTTTTAGTACTTATTTTTCAATCTCTAAGGATGATACTCTACTTATATACTTTATTACTTGATCGACTAGTGCACTTGTCATAGCGATAGATTTGCACGCATCAAGTTTTTGGCATCACTGCCAAAAATTGTATCTAAAATAATATTAAAATTTTGATCCTTGCTTTACTTTAAATTTTTATTTTATTTTTATGTTTGTGTTCGGTGCAAGGCATGTACTAGACATAGTGATTTACTATCTTTTAATCCAGAAATTGAGAGAATAATTAGAAGACTAAATCAAGAAAGAAATATGACAGTCGAAGACTCTAACAACATCAATCTAGAATTAGATATGGTGATAGAGGGATGACAAAAGGTTATTCGAGTGGCACATCATCCATTAAATGATTACATCACACCATCTATAGCCGATGCAGCTTCGACCATCAGGAGATCACCTATGCCAGCAAATAATTTTAAAATAAAATTGATGATGATCTAGATGATTCAATCAACTATCCAATTTAGTGGACACGTGCAGGATGATCTAAATGTCCTTATTTCTAATTTTCTTGAACTCTATGATACCTTCAAAATTAATGAGGTGTCGGATGATGCTATTAGATTAAGGCTATTTTCTTTTTCTTTATGGGATAAAGCTAAAAATTGATTTCATTCTCTTCTTGTAGGTTCTATCACTACTTAGGATGTCCTAGCCCAAAAATTCTTAGCCAAATACTTTCCACCTTCCAAGACTGCAAAGATGCATAATGATATTACTTCTTTTGTACAGATGGAGATGGAGTCATTATATGAGGCTTGGAAGCATTTCAAGGAACTGCTGAGATGTCCACACCATCAATTATCCGTATGGCTATAGGTATAAACTTTTTATAATGGTTTATCTTTTACTAATCATTCTATGAGGATGCAATAGTAGGAGGTACCATTAATCAAAAAATGAAGGAAGAAGCCTTTGATCTAATCGATGAGATGGCATCAAATTGTTATCAATGGAAAACAGATCGCATGATGCCGAGAAGACCAACAGCTATGCATGGAGTAGATAGCATCCCAACTTTGACAGCTGAGATTGCAGCTCTTCGAACTGAACTCAACAACATGAAGGGAGCAGCTATGCATGTACAGAGCATCACGAATGCTAGATAGGCAATTCCTTTGATAAAGCCCCTGATACAGCTAACTATCTTAGTAGTTTTTTTAGGCCTCAGCAAAATAATCCCTACTCCAACACATACAATCAAGGATGGAGGTAGCATCCAAACTTTTCATGGAGTAATCAAAATGCAGCACAGCAACCACCCCCAGGATTTCAAGTATGCAAAAAGAAGCCCAACGTGGAGGAGCTACTAATTAAATTTATGCAAAACCAAGAAGAAGCTATGAAAAATATGGAGACAAAATTCATGCAAAATCAAGAAATGGCCATAAGAAATTTGGAAACCAAACTCAGGCAAGACCAACCAGCAGTAATTCAAAACTTGGAGATGCAAGTAGGACAAATGGCAAAAATAATCTCCGAAGGATCATAGGGATCCTTGCATAGCAACATGGAGACCAATCCAAGGGAGCAAGTCAATGCCATCATCCTAAGAAGCAGTAAAGAGCTGGAGGAGCCACATCAGGATAAAAAGATTGAAAAAAAAAACTACAAAGCAGCCAACCAAAATTTATCAATCATCGAAACAATCGATAGATGGATGGTCCTCTAGAATAAAATTTGCTGATCCAAACGTGAAGCCCTATGAGCCACCACTTTCCAGAGAGACAAATACAACATCCAGATAAAGAATTTTCTAATTTTTTTAATATTTTAAAGAATTTATATATTAATATTTTTTTGTAGATACTATCACTCTGATGCTCAGGTATGCTAAGTTTCTTTAAGAAATCCTAACCAATAAAAAGAAGCTAAAAAAGCATAAGAGAATAAATTTAAATAAAGAGTGCTCAACAATACTTCAAAACAAATTACTATAGAAGCTAAAAGATTCAGAAAGTTTTACTATTCCTTGCATTATTGGTGATTATAGTTTTGATAAAATTTTATGTGATTTAGAAGCAAGTATTAATCTCATGCCTTTCTCTATTTTCAAGAAGTTGGGTCTAGGAGAACCTAAGCCTACCACTATCATCCTTTAGCTAACTGACAGATCTATTAAATATCCAAGAGGTATAGTAGAGGATATCTTAGTAAAGATAAACAAGTTTATTCTCCCTATTGATTTTATTATTCTTGATATGGAAGAAGATATTAATATATCCCTTATCTTAGGGAGACCTTTTTTAGCTACTGGAGAAGCTTTAATAGATATTCAATAAGAAAAATCAATTCTTAGAGTCTAAAATGAACAAATAATTTTTAATATTTTTAAAAATACTAAACATCCTAATGATAATCAAACTTATTTTTAAATTGATGTTATTGATAAATCAGTATATAAGAATTCTGTAGAAAATAGCTTTAAGACTAGTAAAGCTAGCAGTATCCAATTGAAAGAGGATTTGACCAAACATGAAAGTATACCTATTGAAGTAGCATCAGATTGATCTAGTTTAGAGCTCCAAGAAAGTCAAGCTGAAGACTATAAATCAGAACTACTAGATAGGTTATTTCTTTTCTTTTTAGTTTTGATCCTTTTCTTTTATTTTTTTGTAGTTTCTTATTGCTCTTTTACTGCTTTGGTGTATGCATTCAATTTTGTGGAGAAAAATCAATGAGAGCTCAAGCCAAATTTTAAAGCTTCAAAGAACCAGTCTGGACCGATAGTACATTAAATTAGGTATATTCTCTCCTATCCCTTATTGCATTCTTTATTTTTTCTTTCTCTATTTAGACAATGTAGAATAAGTTAGAGGATAGAAAAGAATTTTTTTTAAAAAAAAAAATTTAACCATGTCAAGAAAAAAAATCTTGAGCAAGATAGATTATAAAAAGTAATAAAGTTAGAAGTATTTGCTAATAAATGTAACGAGCTAAGAAGTAGATTAGTTGGTCTGACTTTAAGCGATCTACTTAGATTAGCTAAAGACTATTAGCATTTCTAATTGCACATGCACACTAACAAGATAAAGTAGATGTTGATTATAAAGCCAATTGAGGATTCAATTATTACTAAAAATTGATGGTTAATATACATTCCAATAAAAAAAACTTAAATTTAAAGAAGAGCTACCTACCAAAATAAAAGTATAAAAGATAGAGTATATATGAATTGCCTGAAGCTTAGTAACTGGATCTTTGCACCTAGGTCAAGTGTGGAGGTTCATGTCAAACGATGGAGAAAAGGCCATGATGCTCAGCACAAAAAAAAAAAAAAAAAGGTAGGCAGTGTGAAAGCTACCTTAATTCATGAGCTTAACTTGGGAATGTATAGAAAATTAATAAAAATAGGTGATGAAAGAAGATACTTTTATCTTTTATAACACCCAAATACTAAGTTAGTCATCACTAACATAAGTGCTATAAATCTTTAGATGTACTTTAAGGAAAGTTTCTGATTGTACTGACTACAAAATTTGCTTCTGAAAACTTAATACTTAGTGGTATTATCTAAACTTTTTGATCTTTAATTCTAGATCTTATCTTTGTGATGGATGATTCTTATTGAAACATGGTGAATAAATAAAGCATTGCTAAGGGAAAAAGCAATGACTAAGTTGGGAAGATGTGATGAAGTGCTAAAAATATACTAATAAAAGTATTAAATTAAAAAATAATTTATTTTAATTTTAAAAAATTAATATTTTTATTGATCTTATGTAAGGAAAGAAGGCCATGTCAATAGGAAGAGCTCAATTTTTTGATCTAGATGAAATAAGTTTGAAGAAAAATGGAAGTTAAATTAGCTCTGAAAATCAATTTTCAATGAAAAAAAGAAAAAGAAATTAAAAAAAATTTAGCCCACTGGTTCAGACCAAATCCAGTTTGAAAAACTAGCTTAGTTGGCCTAGGTCCTGACTACAAATAGCCCAGGCGCAAATAAACCCATCTAACGTCAGCAAGACATCAAAATCATCATGGTGTACAGGTGGACCGCTATAGTAACCTGGCCAGGGGCATGATGGGGAATTTCACATGATGGCATATGCACTGATTCGCTGGCAAATGCGGCATAGTCCATGATGAACCTAGGCTTGCAACCGAGTCTACCCAAGCCCAATTCATGATCTGATGGCTGCTGGCATTAGGGATTTCATCCGAACGGCTCCGATTGAAGCACTGACGGACAGGCATCCATAGCAACCTATCGGGATCTAACAGGTGTGAGATTCATCCTAATGGCCCAAATTTGTTGATCAAGGCTGATCTGATGGCTAAGGTTTATTTTGATCAATGGCTAAGGTTTATTTTGATCGATTCTAGGAGATTCACAGGGTTTTTAGAGTGATTTTTAAGCCTTTCGATCGCCATCCAGTGGCCAGAATTATCCGAGGTTTCAATTTAAGTTGTCCAAGGAGTTTTAAATCGAGTTTCGTCAGGATTTCTACCTAGAATTCACCTTTTAGCTTATTTAAAGGCCCGTTGCCAAGAGTTTGAAGAGGAGAATATTTTTTTAATGAGAACCTAGGAGAGTTTAGTTTTAAAGAGAAAGAGAGATAGAGTGTAGAGGAATAGTTAGGAGAATAGAGAGAGGAAGAAAAAGAGAAGAGAGAGCTTTTCTTTTTATTTTTTCTTTTTCTTTTTTCTTTATTTTTCTTTTCTTTTCTTCCTTCTTTCTTCGTGTTTCTTCTTTTGATGACCAGTGCATCAAGCAAGCAGCTCTCTTCTTCTTCAACAAATTCTCTATGCCAAGAGCAACGGATGGCAATTTCAACAACAAATATATTTTTATTTGAATTTTTTCATGCTTTTCATTTTATTTACTATTTTTGAACCTTTTTCCATGAACTAAAATTTTTTTACTAAGGCTAAGGTGTAGCCACTCTTTTGATACAATATTTAGTATGATTTAAATTTTAGTATTATTTTATTCATGAGGAGTGTATAAATCTGTGCTTAATGCTTTTAGATTACTGACCATCTTCTAATTGATTTGATGAACATAGATGATACGGATCAAGTATGTCTATGTCGATGCTTCTTGATTTATATACCTTGTATCATGAATTAAATTAGAATTCATATGCATGTAAGAATTTTAGTACACTTTGGATGCAGCATATTTTAATTAGAGGATTTTATAGAGATTAATGCATCAGTATTTATTTAAATTACATCTGGACCAAAGGATAGTTAATAAATATTAATAGTTTTGCTATACCTTGACCAAAGGATAGTGAATATCCTAGAAGACTCTACCATCATATGATACAAAATTAACCTAATTTGCATGATTGCTTGAATATTGTATTGACTGAGTTGGTGAACTAATTGCCTTAGTAACCTATTGCTCTTAAATCCAACCCTAATAATTATACCCTCTCTATCTTCTTACAATTTATTAATTATTTTTTTATTTCTTCTTATTTTCTTTATTTCTTATAAATCAATTCTCTAAATAAAGCTTAGGAAAGAGTTGTCTATACTTATTTTTCAATCCTTTAGGGATGATATTCTATTCTATACTTTTTTTCAATCCTCTAGGGATGATATTCTATTCACAAACTTTGTTACTTGATCGACTGATGCACTTGCCATAGCGATAGATTTGCATGCATTACAACCCCTATAGTCAATCACGAATATGGTGGTTGCTATCTGAAAGATTATTACATGGGCTTCCACCAATAACTAGATCAAATCCATCAAATGTGCTAATCATATGCTCAAGTCTATCACCTTTAAGCTCTTGCACATCAGTAAATGTATTGGATAAGTGGAGGCAATCCATCATTTTTTTTCTTTCAAGTTTCTAGTTTTTTCTATTCTTGTAGGAAACTAATAAAGATGATTAGCCTATGTTGGAGGGAGCACATCATCAAAATATCCTGTATGAACCTGATGGAGTATAATGAAGAACTTGCAAACAACAAGTCAGGTGGTACCCATTCTTGATAAATATTTTTATTTTTCTCTTCTTCCATTGAGGGCAACGAAAATTAAGTTTGGGGAGAGAATAACTAACTTTAAAACTTATGAGTCCTCAGGTATGATAATTAGCTTTATATACCCAAATTTTGTTTTGATTAAGAGTTATTAGGCATCCAAAATCAATGAATGATTAATGATCTAGATAATTTTAGAGATATTGAGGTGTAAATTATTAAAAAAAATCTAATGAATGGTAGGGTTTAGATCAGACCAAATTTTAAGAGTGACTCTAGAATCTTCTTCTTACTGATCTCAATAAGGAATCTACTTCATGAAAGTTGGATGGAAAGATCGAAATATGCAAAAATCTTTTTTAAACTCTGTTATAAAAAAAAATATTAATTTTTTACTGAGTAACTGGACTCCTTCACTTAAGTAAGCATTGTAGTTCACGTCAAAAGATGGACAATGTGAATTAAAAAGGAAGGTTTAGCATTGTTCCATTGAGTAACCAGACCTCTTCGCCTAAGTAAGCATTATAGTTCACGTCAAAAGATGCGAATGCAAGATACCAAAAATATATATATAATAATAATAATAAAGTGGATAATAATGAGACTAAAAAGATAATAAATCTATCTTACATCAAGTTAGAAGATTTAAAGCGTAAAGTAGGGAGTTGGTAAAAGAAGATCTTTAAAAAATTTTATGACTAACACTCAACCACTAATTGGGTCAAATTAGTAATCCGATGATGTACCTCTTTAATAGTCTGGCCAGGTATCAGCAGCCTTTAGGAGTGTCTAACCTTATTTTTAATTTAAGGCTAAGTTGATATATATTGCTAATTAATCTATTTTACTCGAGGATGAGTAAAGTTCAAGTTGGGGGTTAGATAAATACATTAAATATATTTTAAAAGTATTAATTTATAAATTAATTTATTTTTATTTTTTAAAAATTAATATTTTTATCTTTTTTACAAAAAAGGATCATCGATAAAAAGATCTCTATTTATGGATCATAATGAAGAAAATTTGGAGCAAATCAGACTCAAAATGGATTTAAATTAAAATAAGGATGCATACAATATTATAGAAAATGAAGATACCATGCTAGGAATCCAAAAAGGATGCATATGTCATTATAAAGAAACAAAAGTTTCTTTTCATAGTTTTTTTGATAAAAGAGGTGCTAGTTGGTTTTTTCTTTATGGGAGCTGGCGGGCGGGCGGCTGATCGTGGGTGCGTGAGGTGGGCATGTCCGTGGTTTCAGCGGTTCATGAGCGGGCGGTCGCACAGACGGGTTCAGACGCGGCATGGCTTGAGGTGCAAGTCTTCACATAGAAATAGAGTCCCAAATAGGACTCTTTTTGTGCGGTTTCTCTCCGTTTCTCACTCAAACTCTCCTCTACATAACCAGTCGCCCCTCTTCTTCTCACAATAGTGGCCTCCATGGCCTAAGCAGCTATTCCACCTCTCAGCTCTCTCTCTCTCTCTCTTTCTTTCTTTCTCTAAACTCTTCTCCCTTCTTTCTTCTTCTTCTTCCAAATTTCTAAACCAAAAACCTCAACTTACTTCTCCATAAAATCTTTTCTTCCTGTTCTTGATCCTGCTCCAAGTTGTTGGAAGTAAGACCTCAAATTTCGGGACGAAAATTTCAGCAAGAAGCATCCTGATGGTTGGCTGATTAACTTATTCTCGGAGATCATTGTAATCTTATTTTGATGGTATTTTCTATTTTTCATATTTTATATTTTTTAATTTATAATAAAGATTATTTTTATGTATAAAATCTTTGTGTCTTTATAAGATTGATCTAGAATGTTTATGACTCTTGGGACGAGCCGTGATATATAGGTACGGTTCATGCTCTTAAGATAAATTATATTTAGATTAATTATTTTTATTATATCTAATTCAATTTAGACTACCCTATAACTTTGATGAATGGACTGTGATCTAAGGGTACAAGCCATGCTCTCTAAGATAGGTTATATCTTTATTGATTAGATATCAATTACAGTATATTAAAAAAAATACCAGCTATCAGATAAGAGATCAATTGAGATCCTGAGAATCCATCTCCATACTTGCAACTCCACTTTAATTAATTTGCTATTTATTTGCTTTTCTAATTAATTTAAGTAGTTTTTTAATTAATCAACTTTTAATTAATCTTAATCTTGCTTTTAATGAATTATTTAAATGTAATTAATACGATCTCTAAGAATACGATCCCGACTCATCCTATCTGTATAGTAGTGAGTTAGGTTTTTCTTTTTGACCACCTACGATAGTGATCACTCATCAATCACATTCATACTTAAACCCTTCCATGATTCATAATCATTGATCAATCATATGATCATTTCAAAATTTCATATGTGTGAACCTATAGATTTGAACATTAAGCCAATAGTATAAGAATAAATTTTCTATACCAATCAAAGTGACCATCTAGCAATGGTACCTGACGTTCGGATAGAGTCAACTGTAGTAAAGCAACATTCATAACCTACTAGAATATGGTTAATGTATAATTCATCTCCTTGATCCTTAATTCTAAGGATGACTTCAGAGTTTACTGTCAACTCTTGATCAATACATTCTAATTGTATTTCAACCTACTCAACCCTATGACTCCTTACAAGGATTATCCTGACTAAAGTTTTGCTAAATTGAAACACATTGAGACATTCTCTTCAATTTTAATTGGAGTGGTTAATCCCACATTGACTCATGCACTGACTTAACAAGTACTTGACTACATCCAAAAATTTTTCATCATTGAATTAGAAATTTAAAAAATCTAGTACCAAAGTACAATGAATTGCTTGCAAGTCACCATGGTGATTTCATATTGGAGGGATACTTATACCCATGTCCCCTCGGATAACACTTTTGACAGTAGAGTGCTCTGAAATAGTTATGTTTAGTACAAATCTATATCCCACCTGTATGTCATACCAGTGTCTCTATACTTCTTGGTTAAGAGGACAACCAATCCATTGGCACACAATGATCTATACTTAATACAATTATTTTCCTTATTAATAATGTATCATTTGATCATCAATAAGTTTAAGAACCATACGATAAATTCTTCTTTATCATATAAGAAGTAGTTCTAAGAATTTTCATCATAATAATGAAGTTCGATTAAGAAGATGTACAATCTTATGATAAAAAATATCAAATAACTTTTATTAATATATAATTCATATATAATTACAAAAATGATCTCAATCATCTACAAGCAACATGATTGATTTTAGGACATAGTTTTCAACAAGTATTTGCAACCCTCCTAATGATCTCACTTATCTAGCCAACTTGGTCGATTAAGTCTTGAATAAGGTTGCTTAGTCATTCGAGTTCATCCATGCCGAGTAGGTTAGTCAAACATGAGATCATGCTGATCTAAACCTGGTCAGTCAGACATGAGATTATGCTAACTTAATTTAGATGAGACCTAAATCCAAACATTCTCATAAATATTAAGTCCTAGGTCTTCCACCTTTATAGGAGTGCAGGCATCCTACTAGTGCTGATTGTTCTTGGCTGGATACTATGGTTCAGTTATACAACCATCCTATTAACATGAGATATTGCTACATAATAATGGGGTTAAGCTTAATAATTGGACACGATAAAGGACCTAATGATGGCTTTGCTTATACATTTTATGGTGAGTTTGACTTAACTGAGGATTGGACCAATAAACAGGTATGTTGAGGCTCCATGACTTAGAGATCTATCGCTACATTATGCTTGAGAAGCATTGGATAATAATTGTCTACTCATCGATATAGCATGGCCTAATAATCAAGCATGGTAAGATCTACACATATCGATGGAACCACAGAACCTACTAGGAATACTAGCATATAGGAATTTTCACATCTCCACAAGGGAATATGAGAGATTTATGAGAATAGTGGGAGTCTATTTTATTTCTTAAAATTTCTAAAATAAATTTTAAAATCCAAATACAACTATCTAACTTAAATCTCTACTCTCATAGTTAACCATGTCGACCTCCAAACCATTAGCTTGCATTCTAGAGTTCAATTGACTAATTGGCCAAAACTATAGGGACTGGTTTACAAATCTTAAGATTATCTTGAGCTCGGAGAAGTTGGGCTATGTGCTTAATCAGGACCCTCCTAGTTTACCAAGTCGTCCGAGTGCTGAACAGAGGATAGCACTGGATAAGTGGATGGATGATGATATTTGGGTCAAGTGCTACATTCTGGTTTTGATGTCAAATAAGTTGTAGAGCCCGCACAAGCACATGCCTACTGTCAAGGCTATGATCACTTACCTACAAGAGTTGTATGGTAAGCAGAGCCAAACCACGTGCTTCAAAGTGTCTAAGATGTTGGAAAATGTATCCTAAGACCAATCATCTAAGCTATAGATGGTTATGCTCATTGTAAATGTATATGAATTATAAATGAATAAAAGTTATTTTGGTTGATTCGTCACATAGTGTACATCTTCTAATAAACTCCTATGATATGATGAAGTCCTTAGGACTATATAAAGTCAATAAAGAAGGATTTATCATTTAGTCCTTAAATTTATTCACGATTAAATAATATACTATTACAAGGATGATAGTTATATCGAATATAGGTCATTATATGCCATATGGGTTAGTTATCCTCTTAACCAAGAAGTTTGAAGATACTGATATGGCATACAGATAAGATATAGGGGTACATCTATACTGAACATGACTATTTTGGAGCACTCAACTGTGAAGAGTGTATTCGAGGACTATGAGTATAAGTGTTCCTCAGACCTGAGATCATAATAGTGACTTACAAGCAACTCACTATACTTTGGTGCCGGACTAACTAAATTTCTAATTCAATAATAGAAGGTTTCTAAATGTAGACAAGTACTTATTAATTTGGTGCATGAGTCAAGATAGAATTGATCCCTCCAAGTAAAATTAGAGATAGTGCATCACTATATTTCAATTTAATAAGATCTCGACCAGGGCAATCCATGTGATGGATATGAAAGATTGATTTGCAATGTAGATGACTCATTTAGAGTTGATAGTTAAATCCTAAGTCTTCCTGAGCACTTAAGGTCAAAGGGATGAATTATACGGTAACCATATGTCTTTAGGTTTTTGGATGTTGTTTAGCATACATTTGATCTATTCGAATATCGCATACCATTACTAGATGGTTATTTCAATTAGTAGATACAAGAAATATTTCTATGCTATCAGCTTAGGTTCGAACCTATGGGATCACACTCAAATGTAGTTTCTGACTGATCATGTGGCTGATAAATTATTGAGAATTGTTTAGGGTTTAATCATCAATTCGATTAATGATTAACCTTGTGCAAAAGTTGTAATGAATTAATTCATCAAGGGTTAATAAATTATAGGAGGATTAGTTAGCAATTAGATTGCTAATTAGCTCAATTTGATTGAGCATTAAGGATTGGATAAAATCTAATTGAATTGGATTCAATTAGGTTTGATCCGATTAGGTTATGAGATAACCTAATCGCCAAGGATGTATATTTTCTGATTTGATCAAATCTTTGGCTCAATTAATTAAGAATTAATTAAGACCATAAGGTATCTAATTAGATTAGGTTCACTCTAATTTATTTGGGTCTAATCTGGTTAGAACCAAATAACTTAAACATAAAGTCCAATTAGATTGGACTACACCCATGCGCCATGGCTTTTTCCCATGCCATCTCTTTTTCCATGCCAAAAGTGTTTTGCATGAAGAATTCCCATGCCAATACCTTGGCTGTCACCCACTCTAAGAACCTTTGGATGAGGATTGAATGAAATTTAGATTTGCTTTGAATTCAATTTGAAATAGGGATGAGTCATAGTTTTAATTTGATTCAAACCAGTCCATGACTCATCAACCCTATCCCCTTCTCTATATAAGAGCCATCTTGGACGTGGGAGATATGATTTCTCTAAGTTTTGGGTGACCAAAGAAGGGTTCTAGGATTTTGGGCATAAGGTATTGGGTGGTCTTCTCCCTTGGCATGAGATCTAGAGGAAACTAGTTCCTCTTGGGTAACAGAAACCTAGATCTGATCTAGTTTTCTTGTAAGGAAAAATCTTAGAGAGAAGTTAGTTCTCCTCCCTCTTCTTCCACCATCAAATCTTTCTAAAGGTTCTTCTTTAGATCTGAAAGTATTCAGAGATTTTAAAGAAGAAGGCAAATCAAACCATAAAGCAGCCTTTCGTGCGAGCTAGTACTCCTGAAAAGGCGGATCAAATCAGAGCTTTGAGTGGATGATTTGTAAAGGCCGGACATCCTATGTGGCTACAAAAAACCCTCAAGAGCTTCAGATCTTCAAGATCAATAGCTGTGTTTATCGATCCCCATAAAGGTAATGGGTTCTGAACTCATTAAAAGGACAAGATTAGTTCTAATGGTTAGACCTGATCTAGGGCATCAATGTGATCAATGCAAGAACTTATTTTTTAGATCTTTATATATCATAAATCATGTTAAAGGTCCTAGGCAAGGTAGTTTAGATTCGATCTCTTGTATGTAATTTAGATTAAATTGTCTAATCTAACATATTCTACTGTAAAATTTTAAAAGAGAATGCATGGGACTACCCTACTTTTTCTTTATAAGAGACTTTTTAACTCGAAGATGTGCGATGGATAGTCAGTCTACAATCATTGTCTGACAATTTTCAAGAACCTAGAGAAGCTTCAGAAGCTCGATCTGACTATGCAAAAGGAGCTACAGGTGGATCTGATCCTACAATCCCTTACTAGTGCACGTAGTCAATTTATAGTAAATTATTATATGAACAAGTTAGATTGCACCTTGCCCAAGTTGGTCAATATGTTGGTTACTACTAAGGGTACCTTGAAGAGTTCAAGGAGCTTAGTTCTTGCTGTGGTGCAGGCATCTTCCTCCAAGAAAAAATTTTCTGGAAAGAAGAAGAATAAGCCTGCAAAGAAGCAGAAAAAGGAGAACAAGCCAAAGAAGGACACTCTAAAGAAGGCTACTTCTAGCAAAGAAATGTATTTTCATTGCAATGCTAATGGCCATTGAAAGAGGAACTATCCACTATACTTGGAGAGACTAAAGAAATAAAGTACAGATGCATCTTTGAAAGTCCAATATGCTCATTATTGAATCTAATCTTATAGTTTTCTCTACTTCTAGTTGGATATTAGACTCTAATTCAAGTGTTCATATATGTACTTCTATGTAGGATCTTATAGAAAGTAGAGGGCTGAAGGAAGGATAAATGGTCCTATGCATTAATAATGGAGCAAGGATTGCTACAATCACCATTAGAACATACCCTCTTTGATTATCATTAGGATTTAGATTAATTCTTAAAGATTGTTATTATGTACCTATAACTAACCAAAATTTGAATTTCGTATCTGTACTAGCATGAGAATTATGAATTCAATTTCAATAAAAACTTTTATTTTATTTATTTAAGAAATAAATTAATTCTAAGTGCTCTTTTAATTGACAGTCTTTATCATTTACATGCTGATGCATTTATAAACATCAATGAGCAATTAGTGAAAATCGTAGGATACAAAGACTGGGAGATGACTTGAACCATGTATATGTGGCACCTTAAACTTGGTCACATTGGAGAGGATAGGATTAACAAACTAGAAAAGAATGGGATCCTTGACTCACTAAGTTCTGAGTCGTACGTAGTTTGTGAATTCTACCTTCAAGAAAAAATGACTAAGTTACCCTTTGCAGGACATGGGGAAGGACCACTAAACTACTTGCCCCGGTACACACTATTGTACGTGGGCCATTTGATGTGCAGGCCAGAAGTGGTTATCAGTACTACATCATCTTTACTGATGATTATTCATGGTATAGATATATATTTTTTATGAGATACAAGTCTGAAGCCTTTGAAAAGTTCAAAAAAATTAGACATGAAGTAGAAAAATAAATAAAAAAATATCTTAATAATTTTTTATTAGATCGAGGAGGAAAATATCTTAGTAAAAACTTTTTAAGATATCTCAAGAATAATGGCATAATCTTACAGTGGACTCCTCTCCGTACGTCTTAGCTCAATGGAGTATCGAAAAAGAGAAATAGGACTCTATTGGCTATGGTCCAGTCCATGATGAACTTCACTGATCTATCTATATTTCTTTGAGGATATGCCCTACAAACCTTCATTTATATTTTAAATAGGGTTCCATCTAAATTCATTTCTACCACATTGTATGAGATATGGCATAGTAAGAAATCGAATCTAGTCATTTTCAGATTTGGAGATGTCTAGTCTATGTCAAAAGAGAAATGATAGACAAGTTTAAAGGCTCAATTAAAAAAATGCTCGCATCATAGGGTATCCTAAAGAGTCATTAGGATATTATTTTTATTTTATAGAGGATCACAATGTAATTGTGAGCCAGCTTGCCACGTTCTTGAAAAAATAGTTTATTCAGGATGGAGGTAGTGGGAGGCTAATTAAGCTTGAAAAGAAAGTCTCTGAAGAGCAGCCAGTTATAGATTGGGTTGAATCCACTAATAATAAATCAGTAGATATAGTGGTTCTACTATCTTGTAGATCTAGTAGGATCTTCTATCCTCGTGAAAGATTCTTGGATATACTTACAGAGGATGTAAAGAAAGTGTTTCTCATGGAAGATAGGGATCAAGTAATTAATCCTAAAACCTATGATGAGATGATGTCAGACATCGACTCTGAGAAATGGTTGAATGCCATGAAGTCATAAATTGACTCAATGCATTTGAATCAGGTCTGGACCTTAATGGATACACTTAAAGCTATTGTATCCATTGGATGTAAATGGATCTACAAAAATAAGATAGGTGTAAATGGTAAGGTAGAGACCTATAAATCTAGGCTAGTGATGAAGGGTTATAGTCAATGCAAAAGGTATTGACTGTCAAGATACCTTTTTGCCTATGACTATGCTAAAATCTGTCTGCACATTACTTACCATTACAGCTTATCACGATTATGAGATTTAGTAGATCGATGTGAAAATTGCATTTCTTAATGGATATCTTGAGGAAGATATCTATATGGAGTAGCCATTGGATTTTACTTCTAGTGATAAAGATCACAAAGTCTACAAGTTGCATAAATCCATTTATGGATTAAAGCAAGCTTCTTGGAGTTGGAACACTCATTTCAATAATGCAATCAAATCATTTGATTTCATCAAGAATAAGAAGGAGACTTATGTTTACAAAAGGATCAGTATGAGGGCTGTCACATTTCTTATATTATATGTAGATGATATCCTTCTTCTTAGAAATGACATTTTCATGCTGACCTCGATCAAGAATTGGTTGTTTAAGAATTTTTCAAGAAATATCTAGGAAAAGCATCTCATATTTTAGAAATTAAGGTCTATAAAGATAGACCAAATAGAATACTTGGCCTTTCATAGAAAATGTATATAGAGAAAGTGCTAAAAAAATTTGGCATAAAGAACTCTAAGAGGGGACTACTATCTCTTAGACATGGCATTCATCTCTCCAAGAAGATGTGCCATAGCACATCTAGGGAGATTGAGCGCATAAGTTGAATCCCTTATGCTTAAGCCATAGAAAGTTTCATGTATGCCATGTTTTATACACGACTTGATATAACTCTTGTTGTGAGTGTTACGAGTAGATATCAGTCAAATCTAGTGAAGAGCACTGGACTGCTATGAAGAACATCATAAAGTACTTGAGAAGGACTAAGAATTTATTCTTGATCTTGTGAGGAAGTTCTAAATTGCGGGTTGAGGGATACACCGATTCAGACTTTATGTCTTATCTTAATAATAGAAGGTCTACATCATGGTATATGTTTCTTTGCAATGATGGTTCTACAAGTTAGAAGAGTTTCAAGCAATCGATCATTGCTGATTCATGGAAGCTGAGTATACCACCGCATCGAAAGCTGCAAAGAAAGTCTTCTGGTATAAAAAGATTGTTGTGGAGCTCGGAGTGATGCCATCATCCTATACTTTGATAATAACGGTGCCATATCCCTCCCTAAGAATCCTGGGTCTCATCAGAAGTCCAAGCATATTGAGCGGCATTTCACATTATATGCAACTACCTCAAAAGAAATATGTCGAGGTGCAAAGAATAGACTCCATGGATAATGTGGTAGACCCATTAACAAAGTAGTTGAGTCAAGAAAAGACTAAAGCCCACTTTAAGAAGATGGGTCTTAGAGATATAACTAATTGGCTTTAGATCAAGTGGAAGTTTATTAGATGTATGATCTGAAAAGCTAATTATTGGCTGAAGCATTATATTTTTCTAGATCATATTTTTATACTTGATTTATTGAAATTAATAAACTAGATATCTTTTTATCTATTCATGTATAATATATCTATGAATCATTCAAGGAGTTGATGGACAATGACACATATTTTCAAGAGTTGAGAATTTGAGACGTGTTATTATAGATTAACACTTAAATAGCTTTCGATCATTGAATCATCATGGAGATGATGATTGATCCATTAAGATTGATGCACGGATTGCTTGTTTTTCGAGTAGATAGATCTCAAGTCTATAGTGTAGGGATACCGGGGCAAGAGTGCATGTGGTTATCAGAAAACAACGGTATTGAGCATGACCAAGAATGAGAAGTCACTTGGATGTCTACTTGCTCATCAGTGACTATCTCGATATTGTTATTTTGTGAATAGTTCTCAGACCTACAGTACCTCAGCTACTCATAGTGAGATTGCTATAGTTTGACAATATATAAACATGATCTTTAGCCATTTGTGGCTTTATGGTGTTCATTGACTGTACTGGGTTTGCTCTAGAAGTAGGGTATGCACTTATAGGAGATCTATCGATCTTAGTAGCTGAGGAGTAGTCTTATGTGATCTAAGAGACTGAGTTCATAAGTCTGTGGCTATAGCAAGATGATAATGAAAAAAATTTTCATGGGATTCATGATTGAACTCAAGCTAATTAAGTCTAACATATGATAGATGCTTAGGGTTTAATGAGTTTTCATGACCTGCATCCTGTCGAAACTCTCGATGACAAACTGAATCACATGATAACTATACCTAGAGATTTTATTTTTAGTTCTACTGGATTGCCACTACATATTATTAGATGTCACTAGTAGATTGCGAGAACTCATTATGATTATTCTAGATCGATGATCCTTGTTGAGTGTGAGTTGAAATTATTGTAACCTATTGAAAGAAGTTTCAATGATGCTATGATAGAGATCATGATATATCTCATAGAATTAAAACTATAGGATCATACATTAAGGGATTCATCTTAGATTGATCAATTGAACTTGTGAAGTTCCAATTGGATTAGGATTTGGTGATGTTGATCCCATGATTTATTTTGATGATCGCCAAACTTTGAGTGTTTGAGTATTTAACCATATATTTCATGAGTGGATGTAGGTCATTTTAGGTATTTAAATTTAAAAAATTAATCTAAGAAAAGATCCACACAAAAATCATCAAGTTAAGAGCTTCAAGAAAATTGAATTGATAAAGATCCTTGAAGAAGGGCAAAATCATAATTTCATCAAGTTAGAAGAAAATATGTTTCGAAAGTCTCAAGAGCAACTAAAGAAAAATTCTGATCTTTTGGAGGTAATTTCACATTTTTAGATGTCAAATTTGAAAGAAAATCAAGTTTTAGCAAAGGAATCAACCCTAGGAACAATCCCTACGTCATTTTCTTTTGAAATGGACAACTTGGCATGCTTTGGCATGATGTTTTCGTATGGCCTAACAAAAGAGTCGATCCATGGATCGACCCTTAGTGAAAGGATCGACCTATGGATCGATCTCTGTTGCACAAAAATAGAAAATAGAAGCTAAATTTTTGAATGTAGTCTAAGTACTGACACCTGAGCATAAGATGTCGACCCCAAATCATAAGGTATCAACCCCAGATCAAAAAGTGTCGATCCCTACGGAAAAAGTGTCGATTCCAATGTTGGGACAGGCTGCAATGGCTAGTTTTCTATACTTTTTCAACGGATCCTTTTCATTCTAAATGGCTAGTTCAAGCCCTCCAACGGTCCAAACTCTCTCTCCAGTCATTGTGAAGACTATTTAAAGATGGAGAATCAAAAGAAAAAGGAGGAAAATGAATTGAAAGTAGAAATCATTTAAATTATGAGATTTATTGAATATCTTAAAAAAAAAGAAAAGAGGGGACTTTGTGCATCAAATTCAAAGAGCTTTCAAGTGTTATCATTCTCATCCATTCAAGCTTTCTTTTAGTCTTCAAAGGAGAGAATACAAAACTTTAAGAGCCATCTTTTATCCTCTCCATCAATCTTCAAAAAGAGTTCTTATCTTTTTATTTTTGTGCTGAATTCTTATACTTGTATTTTTGTTTCTTTATAAGTTTTTTTGGAGGAAAGAAACTTAGGGTATAGGCTAGTCCAAGCTGATAATTAGATGATGTAAAGATTATGGTTGGTGCTCTTTATTTAAAATCAACTAGATTGATAGTAAATCCAAAAAAACTATCGGTGTAGGATTATGGTTGGTGAGCCCAGTAAAATCAACTGGGTTTGTTTGTGACCCGGGTTAAAATAAATACATTGTAATCTAGGGATTATAGTAAAATTCCTAAGGAGAGCTTGGGAAGCGGACGTAGGTGCAGGATTTCACCGAACCATTATAAAATCCTTATGTTTGTATTGTGTTTTTACTTTCCTTGCCTTCGTTACTTGCTTTACATATTTATGTTATCTAGTTGATTTTAATTTCACTGCTGCATTGCATATCCACCATAAACACTCAAGTTTTATCAATTAGAAGTACATTATAGATTTAAAGTTTAATTTGACCAAAATTTTATAAACCCAATTTATCCCCCCTCTTGGGTTGCTATCTTTGAGCAACAAGTGGTATCAGAGTAAGTGCTCTATTATTAATTATTGACCTAACCGTCAAGAGCCAAAGATCTTGGCAATCCAAAATGAAATTATTTTTTAAAGGTCATTTTATTGATCGATCTTCACTTTTTAATGGCTCAAACTTTATCTATTGAAAAGCTAGAATAAAAATCTTTATACAAGCACATGACTATAATTTATGAAAAATTATAATCAATGGCCTACACACATCCAATGCATTGATTCATGATGAAGAAGTGATTCAAATGAATGCTAAGGCAATGAATTTACTTTATTGTTTATTAGATGTAAATATATTTAATGAAATTTCTTCATATATTTCAGTGAATCAAATATAAAAGAAATTAGAAATAATTTTTGAGGGAGCCAATCAAAAAGAAGAACTAAGCTTCCAAGAGAATAATCAAGCTCACCCCAGCATATGCCTCATGGCTCATAAGGATGAAAAGAAAAAGAAAAATAAGAAACAAAAGAAAAAGAAGGCATTGATAAAGGAAAAGCAAAGCAAAGAAGAGAATGAAAAAGAGGAGGAAGGTATAGTAGGCTATTGCCTCATGGCTCAAAATAATGAGGTATATCATGAACACTCTACTGATAAGGCTACAAAACAAAGAGCTTAGAAAATCTAATCTTTTTTTGGCCGAACAAAAAAATAAAATTTTGAGTGAAAAAGATGATCTTTTGAAAATTATGAAAAATATGGCCAAAGAAAAGAAAGATTTCTTAAAGCAAATTAAAACTCTAACTAAGAAAAAAGAGAATATAGTTAAATCTAAAAAATTCTAAGTTAAAAAAAAAGAATGATTTTTAAAATCTAAAATATCTATGATTGAAGAAAATCTTAAGTTGAAAGAAGAACTTAATAAACTAAGATTTTCTGCTAAAGAAAAGAATAAATCTGAAAAATCTCTTTTAAAAGGAAATGATAAACTAAAGAAAGAGATTGAAAGCTTGAAGTCTATGATTGAAAAGTTTATAATTGAATCTCCAAATATTCAAGCCATTTTAAATAATCAAAGAGCTATTTTTGACAAACCTGGAATTGGTTATGATTCAATAAGAAAATAAAAGTTTGACAAAAATATGCTCAACAAAGCTTGAACTGAAAATTATTTAATTAAATGCTTTAAATGTAATCAAATTGACTATAAAATTTTGAAATGTAATTTTAAAAGAATTAGCCAAACCTTGATTAAACAAATTTGAGTTCCAAAAGAAATCTTGAGTACTAACTCCTATAGATCCAAGATGATTTGGGCACCAAAAATCATTAAGTGATTTTGCAGAAGTACCAAGGATCCAAATAAAATAAAAGAAAGAAAATTTTTATGGATGCCTTAAAAATGAAAAGGGATTGGAATTGATGCATGGTATAATCTAAACTTTTTCTCACATCATACCATCAATGATTGTTAAAGTTATTTTGATTGAATATATTGATCTTAATATGATTTCATAATATGTTTACTTGCTTGAAATTCTTTTCATAATTTAGTAAGATTAGTATAATTGATTGATTTTGATGATTTGAATGCTTTGATTTTTTAAATATCAAAATGCTTTTCTCTATGTATCATGTTATGATATGAATTGAAATTATCTTGAAATTCAACATGATATAATAGCTTTCCCATATCAATTTTGCAATTGATAAACTTAAATTAAAAAATGCTTAATTGGATATGAATATTTTTGAATTGCTGAACATGCAAGTAAAACTAAGTTTGACATTCTTTCATAAAATGTTAAATTATTAAAATTCTAATAAAAATTTATATGAAATAAATACTTAAAGACACGATATCAATTATAAAATTTAAAATGCTTGATGTATTAAGTTGTATTGCATTTTAGTTTAACCCTTAGGAATATGAAATTCCATAGTTAGATCAATACATAGAGCCAAAATCTAGATTTCTCTCATTTTAACCTCAATCGATTTTATCCCCAAACTTGAAGAATGCCTTTCATACTTGATTTCAAATTGAATTAAAAATATGCTTTCATATTTTATTCATATTATTTTTTAAGAAATGAATTTAAAAATTAATTTTTCTTCAATCTTAAAGTGGTATCAAATCTCTTAAGAAAATCTTGATTTATTTCAACTCAATGGGTATCAAATTGGAGAAGATCTTTCAAAGATGTCATCTTTTCTCTTTAAAATATTGGATATCTAAAATTGAATTATTTTTCATGTTTGATATCAAGAAGTTTACTATTTCATCTGAATTATAAAATAATCGATATCATAATTCTTATAATTGGTATCAAATAGTCTATTCTTGTCTTAAATTTTTTTGCTTTTTTTGGCAAAAGAAAATAATATTTTGTCTCAAATCTAGTTTTGCATAGCTTATATTATATCATTTGAGATAAAATCAAAAATTTCATATCTTTTCTAAACTTAACTATCTGATATTCCATAAGAAAAGGGATGAAATGACCTTTCAAGAATAATAAAAAATCTATTCATAATTTGACTTGAATGATTTATTGATATCAATTCAAATTAATTTATCTTTTTAAATTTTTAAAATTATTTAATTTGAATCAATGTAGCTTTATCACTTCAAAACTAAAACAATCAGTATTAATTTTTTTTAAAAAAAGTTGCTATTTCAAAATATCTAGTATCAAGCTAAATTTGCAAATTGATTTTTTTTTAATCTTTAAGTGATATCAAACTTTTAAGTAAATCATTAATTGATTTGAATTTTAGTTCTATTGATATCAAATAGAATTTACTTTCAATAGATAAATTTGAAAATTAATCTCCTCTAACCCCTAAGTAGTATCAAATTTTTTAAGAAAATTATTGTTTGATCTGAATTTTAGTTCAATTGATTTCAAAAATCTATTTTTGCCTTGAATTCCATCGTATTATCTTTTGACAAAAAAATATTATATGCTATGTCTCAAATCTAAATTTTCATGGCTATATTATTGTTTGTGATAAATTATAAATATATCTTATCTTTTTTGAACTTAATTTTTAATATTTCTTAAAAAAAGATTTATTTGAAGAAAATATCTTGCATATAATCTAGTTTGCATGATTATATTTTTTATATTATATCTTGAATAAATTATAAGATTAGTATCTTTATGCTTCAAATTGATTGATACTACATAAGAAAAGAAAGAGATATTTTTTATTAAAAAAAATATGATATATCTAAATTCTTAGTTTTGAAAGAAACTATTTATCTAGAATTTTTAAAGCTTAAAGTTGTTCCTTAACTAAATTTGAGAAGTATTTCTTTCTGAATCTATAGTTTTGAGAAAAAGAAAATGTACCATTGAAATTGTATTTTCTAAATGAGGAAGGAATATTTCTTAAACTCAATCTTATTCTGATTTTGATTGAGTTGTGATGAAAGAAATAACTTTTAAACTTGAAAAGAAATCACTTATTTTGCTTGATTTATTCATTTTTTATTTAAAGATTTATATGTTTTTCAATTTATCAATTCATATTTTGATTGATTTGACTGTCATCATTTCTAATGATCAATTAATATTTCAAAAATACTTTACATCGATTGGTCATTTTGATGTTGTCATACTTATAGACATCCTGTTGTAAACAATCTATTTTTAAAACCAATGAAAGCAAAATCTTTATTAAAAATTCATGGTGTCATGAGTATGATTAATTGTTTGATTGATGGTTGATTATTTGAAATTCAATATGCATACTTTAAATATGTGCAAAAGAGGAAGAAAATGCTTAAGAAAATAAATTGATCTTAAAAGATTATTTAGTTGAAAATGCATTTACTTGCAAAAGCAAAGGAAAGAATTTATTTAAGATAAATTATTTACTAAATTAATCTTAATTAAAGATAAATGTGTAATCAATTCAAGGTACTTAACTTGAAAGAAAAAAAGTAACAAAAATGGTAAAGCTTAAACATACAAATTTTGAAAAAGAAAAGAGGAAGATAATGCTAAAGAATGAATATATATATTTTAATTTGATAATCTAAATTTAAAATATGCTTATTTTGAATTAAAGAGGGAGAGAAAGTTGAAAAGTAAATTAATCCAGCTATTAGTATGAAAAATAGGAGAAGAGATATTTTTTGATTTGATATGGTTGAAAATATTAATAAACTTTTGATCTAAAATTCTCGATCAATTATCTTATTTTGAGATTTACTAATTTTAAACTTTCCATCAAACTTATAGTCTTCTAAATATATGCTTTTATATGTTTATTTAGTTTGATTTACTTGATTTAAAGTACTATTGATTTAAAATAGTTTTAGATAAATAATTTATTCTCAATAATTAAAAATTACTTTAAGTGGTATCATTAATATGATGATTTTATATTTTGATTTGCATAATTATTCTTGATAATTAATTAGAGTTAAATTAAATAAAAATTATATTCTTACTCCAAGACATGAATTTCTAAACTTAATTTTAAAATTTATTTAAAAATTTAAATTTGATACTAAATTTTTGATATGCATTGCAAAATTTTTATGAATTATTTATATTAAAGCAATTTTTACTTAAAGTAATAAATTTAAAAATATGGTTAGTATTTGCTTTGATACTATTTATTTTACTTTGCTCGATACATTTTTGATATATATCTTTTCCAAAATTAATTGACTAAAATTTCTTAAGAAAAAAAAAGATTGAATATTAAAGTGCATATTATGCTTGATTTCATGATCAAATCTTTTGAAAAGCTCTATTCCTCTAAAAGCTTAAAAGTATATATTTAAAAATTGATTAAAAAATTATATTCATTTAAAAAGAGAGTGAGTCTTTAATATTTGACTTCAAACTAATTTTTTAAAAAAATATTTATTAAGGAGAGATGATTTTTTTGATTTGACTTTATGAATTTGATACATCTCTCAATTTAATATCTTGATATTGATTTTGATGATATTTTTTTATTTATTTTTTTCATGAGCTTTTTGATGTTGTCAAAAAGAAAGAGAAGAATTATTGAGTATATACTATACTTGAGCTTGTAATATATTTCATGGAGCTTATTGAAAGTCTTTTAAAATCTATAAATCTAAATTTAAGTTAAATGAAAGCCTTCATGAAGTGTACATTTATATTTGTTTATATTATCACTTCATGATTTATCCTAGTCAATTTATTGAAACACATCAAATTTTATTTCTATGCATATACTTAAAGTTTCACCATCATAAAAAAGAAAAAGATTATTAATTCCATAATTGATTTTGATGATCGTCAAATTTTGAGCATTTGAGTATTTAACCATGTATTTCATGAGTGGATGTAGGTCTCTTCAGATATTCAAATTGAAGAAATTAATCTAAGAAAAGATCCACACAAAAATCACCAAGTCAAGAGCTTTAAAAAAATTGAATTGATAAAGATCCTTGAAAAAGAGCAAAATTATAATTTTATCAAGTTAGAAGAAAATATGTTTCGAAAGCCTCAAGAGCAACTAGAAAAAAAATTTGATGTTTTAGAGGCAATTTCATATTTTTTGGATGTCAAATTTGAAAGAAAATCAAGTTTTAGCAAAAGGATCAATCCTAAGGACGACCCCTAGGTCATCCTCTTTTGAAATAGGAAGCTTGGCATGGTTTGGCATCATGTTTTTGTATGGCTTAACAAAAGGATCGACTAGGGGTCGACCTTTGTTGCATAAAAATAAAAAATAGAAGCTGAATTTTTTAGTATAGTCCAAGTGCTGACACCTGAGCATAAGGTGTCGACCCCAAATCATAAGATGTTGACCCCAGATCAAAAAGTATTGACTCCTGTAGAAAAGTGTAAATCCCAATGTCGGGATAGGCTGCAACGATTAGTTTTCTATACTTTTGAACGGGTTCTTTTCATTCCAAACAGCTAGTTCATGCCCTCCAATGATCCAAACTCTCTCTTCAGCCATTGTGAAGACTATTTATAGGTGGAGAATCAAAAGAAAAAGAAGAAAAATAGATTGAAAGTAGAAATCATTCAAATTATGAGATTCATTGAATATCTAATGAAAAAGAGAGAAAAGAGAAAACTTTATGCATCAAATTCAAAGAGCTTCCAAGTGTGATCATTCTAATCCATTCAAGCTTCCTCTCAGCCTTCAGAGGAGAGAATACAAAGCTCCAAGAGCTATCTTTCAGCCTCTCCATCAATCTTCAAAAAGAGTTCTTTTTCTTTTTATGTTTGTGCTGAATTCTTATACTTGTATTTTTATTTCTTTACAATTTTTTTTAGGAGAAAAAAACTTGGAATGTAAGCTAGTCCAAGCCAGTAATTGGATGGTGTAAAGATTATGGTTAGTGCTCCTTATTTAAAACCAACTAAGTTTGTTTATAATCTTAGGTTAAAATAAATGCACTGTAATCTAGGGATTATAGTAGAATTCTCAAGAAGAGCTTGGAAAGTGGACGTAGGTACAGGATTGCACTAAATCACTATAAAATTTTTATATGTTTGTATTTTATTTTTACTTTTCTTGCCTTCGTTACTTGCTTTATATATTTATGTTATCTAGTTGATTTTAATTTCACTGCTACATTGCATATCCACCATAAATACTCAAGTTCTATTAATTAGAAACACATTATAGATTTAAAGTTTAATTTGATCAAAATTTTATAAACCCAATTCACCCACCCACCCCCCCTTGGGTTGCTATCTCTGGACAATAGGTGAAATCCTATTTGATTTAAGAGAACCATGCTAGCACATGGTTAAACCTAATTCTTCTTTGGACTTGGATTCCTAATTAGATAAGGATTAGATCAAGTTGATGAATTGCTTTGAACCTAACCTAATTCTATTAGGATTTGGGTTTAAAGGGCACCACATTGGGCACCCCATGTGGGTTGGATCAAGCCAAATAAGTTTGCACCTTGCCTCCTTATTTTTCTCCCTAGCATTTCTCTTTTGGTGTGGATTAAAAGGAAGGGAGAGAGGGGCGTACACCACCTTTAGATAAGATCCAGAGGAGGCACACACCCCCTCTTCTTTATGAAAGTTCCAGGGGTGCACACCCCATGGAAGTTGCATGGAGATTGATAGGGGCACGTGCCTCTCTCTCATTTTAGCATGGAGAGAACAGAGAGAGGGCATGCGCCTCCTCTCTTGCATGCGTGAGAAAACTAAGAGGGGCACCTCTACTTTCCTATTTGGCCATGATCTATTTCCATTTGGTTTTGGTTTTCTTGGGAAGAAAATCATTATGGAAGGAAAGAGTCCTTATGTGATAAGGACTTGCCTTTTAACCCTAATTGGAGTTTGATTTGGACTCTAAGAAGGGCACTATTAAAATGGCCCTCCTCCTAGGGTTTGGTAGAATTTTAAGAATTCAGATTTTGAGTCCTCTCCCTATCTCCATGTCGTCTTCTCCCTCTCCTCTGTATCCCAAGCCCAAATGTTGGGTATCCCACATCTGCACATGTCCAAGGTTGATTGGGCAATCTCGTTATATGCCAAGCAAAGGAGAAAAGACATGATTCAAGCATTGAGATTGTGGAGGAAGATCGACTATTGATCTAGAATCCAAAAGGTAGCGATTTGTCTTGGAGAAGATGGATCTACAACAAGAAGACAGCGATCCAAAATAGATCCTGGTCGATATTTGTAAAGGCCGGATATTTGTGCGGCTAGATTAGGACCAAGACATTCTTAGATCCAGATCTTGAAGAAAGGCAGGAGCGATTCAGGTATGGATCATCTCCATTCTCTTGGAATTAGATCTTGTTCTTATT